>JAQFYD010000115.1:0-28988 GCA_034694225.1 Bourletiella hortensis | reverse complement strand
AATTCCAAGGATACAAATAATGTAAATAAGGTTAATCCTCTTCATGAACTAACTTAGACCATGGAACGAGATACAGAACATATACACACATGTATTTTCACTCATTTCTATTCAGTCAAAACTGAACAAAGATTTTTCTTCGCATTGTCTACGACGAGGATACAATATTGTAGAAGGTGGTGGTGGAGGGATTGAAAAAGATAATAATAATATGCAAAAGACTTTGTCAATTGTCTATCAACTAAAACAATGAAAGAGGGAAAATGCAAACTTTTATGAGCTCGGAGGTCGTCATCATCATCATGGATGAAAGTTTCTATGCATTTGGCATTCACATTCAAATGGTCATTGAATAAGTTCTCCTTAAAGATGTTCACCACCATCCTTCCGTTACTAAACAGATTTTTTCCCCAAAAAATTCCCTTCTTATTATTGTTATCTGTTTAAGCTAAGCATGTCATTTGCCATGTGCTGTTCCTGGCACAGGGTACTCATTAATAAAATAAAGGACGAAATTTACATGCATAGACAGTTTCTTCCAAAATCCCACTCTTTTCATCAACTCTTAAGCATTTCTAAACAAGTGGAGAAAGACGGGGTAATAATGTAACGAGGCAACTAAACTAACTGCAGGACAGTTAAGTATGATGATGATGATGATGATGGTTCGTGTATTGTATTTCTGGCCAGACGGATGTTGTTTTGACACTGTAGATTATAAGGTGGAAACAGGTGTATATAGGATACAGAATGCAAGTAAAGACTTGCGGTTGGTCTTCTGAATGGCTCCTGCAGTCACCATGCATCACCACTAACTACAGTCATACATCTTCTCGTTCAGCATACCTTGCTGCTAGACACAGAAACATCTCATTACCTCGTTTGTTCTTTTCTATTGTAATTCACTATATAATACGCGGACCAAGGAAAAACCTACGCAATTAATTAAAAATCTACCAGTTTATCAGTTTACATCCTTTGATGTTACAATATGAGGCTCTTGTAGCTGCCGTTGTTGTTGTTGTAACTGTTGCTCCTCAAGTCCGGCAACAAGCCCAAAAAGACAAGAACAACAAAAAAACGGGGTGCTTTATCTCACTGCATGACATGATACATGGAGGACTTGGACGACATCATCACCATCGTCTCGACACGATCGTTAACATTTATTCAAGACCTGCTTACCTTAATGTCGTTGGATTGAAGGAATGTAGCAATTCCATCCCGAACTCTGTTTTTAACACCGCGAATAGTTCCCTTTTCGCTCTTGATCTGAGCTGCCCCATCCTGTTTGGTCCGTGCGAAAATGTCTTTGTAACCGGCAAAGTTGTTGAGCGAGTCGCTAGCTTCATTGACGGCCTTAGAATTAACGTCGTTAATTTCATCCAAATGGAAGCCATTCTCATCAATTATTTCCTCCTGCTTTATCTGCAGCTTTCCGCCCTGTTTGGCGGGTTTCATATCAGCCGTTTTCAGCAGATTCTTCCTTGCTAGATCCAACGTATTGCAAAAGGATCGTTCCACTGTGTTATTGTTGCTCAGGCTCATGCTATTATTGACCTTCTCAGGAATAAGTGAAAGAGGTGTGGATGGACAATGTGAAAAACTCCTTTGCAAAGACATATGATTACGGGTGTTGAGCAAGTTTGAGCCGAACGAAGATGATGCTTCTTTGAATGCTTGGATTGGAGCTGAGTCTTGTCGTCTCAGCTGATAGCCGGCGATTTCGTTGGTTAAAGTTGAAGCTGAGCGTATTGGCTCAATTTCCAACATTTCCCGCATAGCAAACTGAGCTGTTGGACATTTAATTGGGCGATATTCAGAGGAGACATCGGATTCCGTGTCACTCTCGCTTGTCTCGCTACCAAAACGGATGGATCCGGTGTTGATGCGCGGTGGTGGAGTCATGTCCGACCTTGGTGAAGACTGACCACTGCTGCTTCCGCTACTGTTGAATGTGGCGTCCTCTTCCAAAATTGCTGTTTTATCCAGGCCAATCCTGCTACTTTTTCCAGTGGACACGTCAATCCTCACAGGATTGTACATTGTTTCGTCTCCAATATGAATCTTGATGACGTAATTGCTCTTGTCTTGCATTTTGGGCAGCATGCTCCGATCTTTAGAAGCGCTACTAACAACCGCATTTCGGCCTTTGGAGGCCACCAGATCTGTTCCCGATTCCACAAAAATAAGGGCCCTCTCTGAGCTAGCCATTTTCTCTCCAAGTATATACCGGTTTCTTAATGAGCTCAGCAGCCTACTGATGAGTTGTCTTCACGGGTCCCGTTAGGAGCTTAAAATATGCACAGGTAAGTTTTTGAAGAGGAAAAAGGGTTTTGGATTTTGAAGATAGATAGAGAGAAAAGCCGTTCACTCAATGGTTGGTCATTCATTCATTCATTTAACGTGTTCACATGCACAGTCGGTTACAACACCACTACTGTCAACTCTGTTTGCTTGGTTATTTTGTGACGGTGGTGGCGATGCAGAATAATGTAATGCAATGGTTCAACACTCGTTCCAGTACACCGGTAACCACGTCCTTTACGTCCTCACAGTTAACTTATTTTCAAAAGAGAAGATTCTTTTCGACGACGTCATACAATTATTCCTTTGCTTCCGTTTCCACAGAATTTTCCTCAGATTTTCTCAATTATTTCTTCCCTACAAACACAATACTGTTCTTCCTTCTGTTGGCCCAAACAAACACAGGTACAGAATCAGGTAGGTGACTTATTGGGCTTACACAACAACAATCACTGCCATGAATAGTGCCACAACAACAGTTCCCATTTACAACACCTTGCTTTTGTTTTTCTCCACTACGACGACGACGACGAGGGTTGTAAAGCAACTAAAACCTTTCCTTCCTCCACAAGGATTTCAGAAATCCTGCTATATTCCCTTGTATTAATGCAACAAATCTTTGTTTTCTTGTTTCTTTTCAATAATAATGATAGTTACTCCTCCACAAGTGCACAAAACTTTCCAACGGATATTTGGCGGTAGAAAAACAGAGGCACAACTTTCAGTTTGGACACACAACAATGCTTGCAACGTTAAAATAGCTACTAAAGAGGCAGAATGCTCTTCCTGTCAATGAAACAAGCACTAAAAGCAAGTATCTAAGATGTTGAAGAAATTCCAACAAGAACTTTTCACAAGTAAAATTTACTTGAGAAGTGCAAACATTGAAAATAACTGCGTATTGCAAGGTAAATACAAAGTAACTGACAAAAAATGACAAGCGGGGCCGCGATGGTTTCTCTTGCTTGGAGCCAGCGTTACAGACACCTCCGCTCAGGTGTACAGCTGAACAAGGACTGGGATCGGCAGTCAAAATGCAATGCAAGTAAGTAGTACCTTCACGTCAAGCTGCTGCTTCCTTCAAAATGCATGCTTCAGATGTGTCCAACTTAATCACAGTTCCTTCCCACCTGAGTTCTTCATTGCGGCTGTTATACAGCACTAACCTAGTTGTATACTAAAGCACGTATATACATTTAACATGTAAACAGTACAGTGACAGTCAATCTCAAGGGTTTTCCTTCCTTCATCCGTGTACACACTTGATGAGGAGATGGCGATGATGATGACAATGGAGATGCTACTTATAGGCCTCCCTTTAAAGGCTTTTGCTTTTTGCATTATTAGCTCTTCTAGAATCTCTATTAAAGCTCCATCAATTACCACTTGGTTTCTATTGAGGAAGAGTCAATATTTAAAATGATGACAGAAAGTGAAGAATTTCACAGTTTTAATCCCTAATGAACCATACGCGGACTTGAACATCAAAAGAAGCCGGACTGATTCATGTTAGATTTTTCTTGTCAACACTCCACTTTCACTGCGTATACACACATTCAATTTGGAGCATCAACAGCAGCTGTTGTGTATTGTGTAGATAACTTTTCATACCTTGCATTCCATTGATGGTGGTGGTGTGTATGAACTGGACGTTGAACATAGCGAAAGATTCTGTTCATATGAATCATTGTTTAGTTAGAAATGTACCCTAATCCGTATTTTTTATGCTTGCGGATGCAATCGTACTTTCACGAGTGTCATCCATTTTACTGAAAACATAATAATGAGTACGTCTTTACAGTAGTTCCATTACTTTTCAGAATAGCATTTATTTTCCGATCCCGTTGGAATACAAGTAGATAGCGGATATGGTGCTCAAATTTTATAATTTGTAATTTGCTATTATATAATAATTGTTCGTAATAAACAATATGCAGTTTTTATGGGCCGAAAATTTCATGCAGTCGATGCTGAACTTGAACTGCGATGAAATGAATACAGAATCAAACATAGTTGATAACAGAAGAGACAATTATGCCAAAAATATAGAGCCAGCAAAGCATGGAAATTTAGTTGAAAATTCTACTAAATTCTTTGCGAACTCATGTAATGAACATGGGACATGGAATTATGTGAGCAAAGGCACGTACTATTAGCTAAGATATAAACGCCTGGCTGCTCATTCAAGAAATTTTTGTAATAATGCGAGGAGAGACGGACGGATGCTTAGTGCGATTTTAAAGTGATAATGAAATTACAGTGGAACAATGTTAAATCATGGTTTAGTTGACATGTAGGCAAACATGCCAAGCTCACACCTATACACGCATTATTATCATAATCACTTGCAAAAAAGTACAGAGTTACACTACTGCAGTCTACAAACGCTATTTTGATTAGGGGGTAATGTGGGTCAGTTTTCGGTCTAAAATAATTCTTATTACGTCCATTCATCACGGTAGTGTGAACCAAAATAATCGGCAAAGCATGTCGAAATAAGATCAGACCCAATTACTAACCAGCCCATCTTTCTCTCCAACATTATCATAACAGATTCTGCACCAAGAACTGTCATTCACACAATCGTCATGATCAAGCCTGAGAAACTAGGTTTCTGAGTTCAAAATATTTTTTCGGAAAATTACTACTCACTCTCGAGTGGGTATAATCAGTTCTGGTAGAACAATCTAATATGCATCATATTTGTAAATAATATTCAATTAATTGTCAACAGTTATTTTTGAAGGCCAACAAAAATTGTATGATAAGAATTAGTCCTAAGTTGAGTGCCTACGATGATTATGTTGGGATCTGGCCTTCCTTAACCTGGTGACTAGGGCAGAGTCTACATGCCTTAAATGATTATGGTCTACTGGGACTTCCTCATTTGAATGTTCTGGAGGCGGGGGGATAGGATTGTAATTGGCGTTAAGCGGATTGGAATTTCTGAGTATTCCTCTCCTCCGTCCTTCTCCTCTTTCTGTTGATGAATTCACCTCAGGTGGATGATGAACGGTTGATGTCGGTCCAGTGATGGCAGGTTCGTCAATGCTAAATCGAGTACGTCTTCTCGGCTGCACTTCATTGGAATTATTGCCTTCCCGGTGGTCGCTGTGTTCGTGGGTCGAATTAGTTCTTCGCACTGAAGTATTGCTATCTGGAATGGAAATGGAGTTTATAGAATTGATGAGCCTTTCGTGCCAGACTAGAATGGCGGTAGTTTATTACGTGAGTGACTGTCCCGATTCGCCATGAATTTCAATAGTTTCCCTTCCCTAAGGAGAAGGACGAGGCAGGGAGCTTATTTTAGTAAACGTTAAAAATTTTGACATTTTCATAGCGGATTATCCTGAAATGGCAGAAACTGACGCGTATCATCATCGCAATAACTTTGAATAGGTCATACAAAATTCCATGTTTCCATGGAAACTACGGCAGAGAAGCAGTTGAACTGCCGCTGAGCCGGTGCTTGTAGTCCTTCTGAAGCAGCATAATTTCATAAAGTAATCTACAGCTAACTAATTTAGTTGGATTATAAGGGATGAAAATGCTACTTCTACTTTAATAACAGCATTTATTTGCACAATAAATATCCCAGTTGAAAATCACACATCACTCCTCTACATCATACTTTACACGCACATTTACACCCAACATCGACAATAATTATTAATTAATAATGAATACTGGCTGGCAATCCAACAGCTCAAGTGACACTACAAAGCTGAAAGGTTTGGCATGAAACGAGAACAATATTCCAGGGGTCAGCCCTGAGAACAACTGCAAATCGTAGCTTAATTGTACCGGATAGATTTACAGAGCAAAATGACGTAAGGGCTACTGCTGTAATAATTATTACATTTGCACCAAATATCACAAGTAGGTTACCAGCTAATGACATTCATTCTATCTAGCTTGATCATCTATCATTAATATAATCCCTGGAGTTCAACAGGGTAGAAATCTCCAATAAGTGACCATACATGGCTTACGAATTATTATTAATTAAACGTTATTGTTATGGTCCGTCATATATAACATTACATTATTGTGAACAGCGCTACCGTCTTTGGCTGTCACCATTTTAATAATAATTAATATCCCATCTCGAAAATTGTCTTTAGAAATACGCCTCTGTATTGCCCTTCTGCGTTTCTTTTATTCGTTAATAATATTAATTTCGTTTGAAGTCACACGCAATCATTTTGGTAGTTGGCTACTAAAGTAAATTGCAAAATGATGAAGGGCCACAGTCGTGCGACTTCTTTTTCTTCTGATGTCAGGCTTGTGTTTTGGCAGCATCGGCACGAGTGAGGGTACTGGAATCCATATCTACGTCAATAACTGACGATGTTGATGTCCTTTCCTGAGAAGATTCCTTATTATTGTGCGCTTCGTGTCCAACTGGGGTTATGGGGATGTCAACTGAATTTATCGTCACTGTTTGCATTTCAGGGACGATCGTTGCATCAGTAATCGGTAATGATTCTTGTTCCTCTGTGGGTTTTCTTGTTAAAAAGTACACTTCCATAGGAGCTGCTCGCCCTTTCATTGTTACCGGACCACGGTACGCAAAATTAAAGGCTGGATCGTAATTTTCTGGTGTTTGGAGTTGCCTGTACGGAATAATCAAGCTAAATCAGATACAAGCAGTGACTATGAGCTACATTATCGGCACCAGAACTTACTTATACGCATCTTCAGAAACATTAATTCGTCCCGGCGCACCTGTAGTTTCAGTACGACTCGTAATATTAACAGTATTTCCAAAGAGACAATAACGAGGCATCCGCTGACCAATCACTCCCGTCACCACTTCTCCAGAATGTATTCCAATTGTTATTTTCTAGAAAAGAGAACAGAGCCGTTAGTTTGCACATGAAAAAGATTGTGGAGAAAATGGAAACTTACCACTATGTTGTCTTCATATTTAATTTGATCGACGAGGTCCATCATATCCAGAGCTAATCTAGCCATCCATTTTGCATGTGACACGCAAGGTTCGGGTAAACCACTCACGGCCATATATTTGTCACCGACAGTTTCAACCTATTCCGAAACAAATCACCGGATGCTGCATGATATCAAAATCTACAACATCATCATTACTACGACGCCCGCCACAGTAAACGAACCACTATTTCCGCTGGATCGGAACTACGAAATACTATATGTCAAAAAGTCAAAATAATGAACTGAACTATCTACCTTGTACACATTGGGGTTTTGGGTCGGATCGGTGAGGACATCAAATGTAGTATAGATTGTGTTGAGGAGCTCTACAATTTTCATAGGTGAGTTACTATTGCGGGCACAATATTCAGTAAATCCCACAACTCCGGAAAAGAGAAGAGTAACACAGGCATAACGCTTGGCTGGAACGGGTCTTTGATGTCTCAGTTCGTTAGCAACCGTTGAAGGAAGCACGGAGTAGAGAAGATTATCCGTTTTCTGCTTCTCCGTTTCCAACTCTCTGTTGTTCGTAAAGCAAATAATTATTGATTGAAGTAACATCCGTTTATTCCAAGAACATCCACCATTACTTTACTTGTCTGTATGAAATCAAAGCTACTGAAAAAAGTAAGAAAAACAAAAGCTTTGTAAGCTCTTGGCCTCCGGCATGTAAACAACATTGGTTAACTATGTACTACTTGCTACAGTTGTTTACATGGATGGATGGGTAACCGGAATATTGCATTAGGAAAAGTAGAAAAGTTAATTTTTCCGACTTTCCATGGCCACTTTGATGTTTCTAGCTGCTTAACGAACTTCCATGTAAGTCAGTTCCGGGAACGGTGGCGGAGGTCTACGTTCTATAAGCTCCACCGACCTGCCGCGAGGTGGAGTTACTTGGACTTTTAAAGTAATTCGAGCAAATTACCTGTAAGTCTGCTGCAATTTGTCCGTCAAAATTTCCAAATTTTGAGTTAACTTGTATTCCGCTTCGAACTGTTCGCTCAGAAGTACAAGGTCCCTTGTGGCATCATGCAATGGGATGTCGCTAATGTAAAGTCCTCGCCTGTAATAATGAATAAGCATTATATGTCTTCCATAATGTCTCCCTTGAAGTATGCAATGCGGTTTAAATAAACGGTTCGGCACCACCATTATTATCCGCGATCCAACGAATAAAACTGGGGGAAAGGGAATGAATGCAATAAGGGAAGCGAGAGAACATTATGCAAGGGACAATAAAAAGCCCCAGGAGATGACAAATAACAAATATTGGAACGTCCATGGAAGCAGAATCTAATTAATTACACACGCCTGGCTTTCATCCCATCCCTCTCTTGTTTTCCTATTATTTTGATCCCTAAACAACCCTTGATTAGGACGTTTATAAACTGCCATCGCGCATGCAATCACATATCATTTGTACTGCACAACACAAACTCTCCGAAACAATAAATCTATTTGAGTGCCATTTGAGAAATGTCATTTGCGGATCTCCTGTGGTTAAAATCAAATGATTATCAAGATTCTCCATCGAGTTTTGCACGCTGTTCTGCACTCTGCTCGCATTAGCAATTCACATTGTAAACTATGACTTACTTTGTCAAATCGTCTAAATTCATCACGGAGGGTGAACACAGGAAGAGCATCATGTCCGTCTCTGGGATGTAAAGCATTTCACCCTGATTCAGAACAGAATCATTATTAATGGTTACCTGTTGGGAAATTAAATGCGAAATAAATTCAAAATACGCTTATTCATACCTTCAGACGCATTCTGGAATGATCCGCTGCTAATATTTCAGGTGTGGCAAACTCGGGTGCAATTAAAGGTTTGCATGTTCGCAGAACGTAGATCGTGTTGATATGTGACAGAATATTCTCAAAGCGAAACTCCATATGAGGTCTCACCTGTCAGGCACACAAACAGATATCAATATGGTCAGCTTTCATCTCATTTTCTGTACTGAAATTGTAAAAAAAATGTCGCGTACCATCTCCAGTATTTGTGTAATTTGACAATTTTGAGTCGTTTCGGGTATTGCTCTTGCAATCGCAGATCCCGCTTGTCTCACGGTCAAGCCTCGATCAAACAACAAATGGAAGGGGAATGCTTTACAAAATGTCTCTGGGCTTATCTTCGGCTCTGAAATATGATAACAAATAATAATGGAAATTTCAATTATTATTCTTATTAACTTTTTGCTCAAGGGTAACACTACTTGGCGGAATGACTATCAATTTGGTCTTGTGCCTACCAGCCTGAAATTTCCATGAATACATAGTACTGTGAGCCAGGAGGAGAATATTCATAAATTGTAGACCCATTTACGTCAGTATATTATAATTTGATGCGGTAATTGGGTCAGTACCCCGTAATTTCGGAATTAGCAGCAGCATGGCCATGGTAGTTTTGTGCAGCTGGCGTATCGTTACAGCAGTGTATGCTATAGCTATACACGTTTATTCTAATGTTAATACTACAGTGAGCCCGTAAAACTCGGAATGCTAGCCACTCACTCTTGCTCATCTGATTTCATATTGTATGGCACATTGCCTTCCCTGTGGTTAACTCGATAATCATAAAGGGAGGAAATTTTCAAGTTCCATCAACCATGAATATATTCGGTTTAGCGCCTTTTAAAGCCTAGAATCAGTGTTCATCTAATATCCCGCATACTAACAACGCATCACTGGCTCCTTGTGTGTAGAGTTGCAAGAGAAATGGCTACACTCAGGAGGACAACGTTACGGGAATGTATTAAACTTGTAAGCCAATAATGGAACTACTGCACCACAACTTAATTCGCTTTTATGCTCCCTTCATCCGGAGCTAACTGGGAGGATACCATCTTTCTCGCCATGTTTTCTCCGGGGCTCATACCATCCAGTATTTTTGAATCACATTCAAAATTCTCATAAATTTCACCCTGTGGACTTGAAATTCTGTACTTTTCCTTTCCAAAGTAAGGGTCATTGTAAGAATGGACGGAGCACACAGGTCGTCTAATGGATGTCCATTAAAACTGTTCCATAGTACACCCCTCTTTGCTGATAGCAGCTGATGATACGGGATTTTGAAGCCTTTCACGTTCATAGCACAAAAGTAGAAGAGATACAGCGGGACAGAATACAGCAGAGTCCTGTATTTTCTCAGAACTTGAGTGAATTGCCATTATTGTGGAAAAGAGAAATTGTGCAATTGGAGAGATGGAAATTTTACAGTTGGATGGACTGGAAAGTGGAGCCGGAAGAGAGTCAAAAGGATTCTCCGTACATAAGCCCACTGGACACATGAACAAACTATAGTATTGAAAAGTTGTGTGTGTTAGTTTGATGAAAGGAGTTTTGTTTCCACCGCAGAGAGGGTTACTCAAAGTTGCTTCAAGCCGCTCCCACTATCCTATCCTTTACCCAAGAGCCAACCTATTTCCCTATTGACCCTAAAACAAGGTCATGGAAATTTGGGGCTCCTACAAACTAAACGTGAGCCTGGAAGGTCTCTATGCCTTTCATGTCCTTTTCGTTTCTACACACAGGGAAGAAGGATAGAGCGCTTCTTGGGAAAAGCAACCAGTTTATAACGGGTGAAGTCTGAGTTGTGAATTTGTGGCTAGGAAGGAGATTTAGTACATTATAACACGCGAGAAGAAAAAAGGCAGGAGAGGAGCATTAAATTAAATTTTTGGGGGCATCAGGAACATCAGTTGAGGAGAAGGAAGTTGCTGAAGGTCGACGGGGGAAACTTTGGAAGCGTAGGACGAAGAGATGACGGGAAAGGGTGGACTGTGATAAAAAATAAAGCTTGCTGGAAATTGCTATTTCATCCTAATCCAGCTTTCTGACATGGGGAATCATGCTATGGAATGACCCGAGCAAAAAAAGATATGATTATTGTGTGTGAAACCCCAAGTACTAGTTGTCTTGGAAGCAAGAACAGTAGAAGCGATGTCGTCTTTTATCTCTTTTTATGTCTCCAACTCCATTACTATTTGAACTCACAGATGCACAGCTCATTCTACTACATAGTCATATCAGTATGAATAATGCATCCAAAGAGCCACCAGCCGACTAAGAAGAACAAGACTACTTGCTTTTGGAAAGTTTGCTTGAGCTACAAGCAAGCTGGGGGTAATAAATGGAAGCTCGTAAGGTGACGACACATAATACAGAGGGTACTTGGAACTCAGTTAACACACACTCTTTTCACTTCTCAGTCAGTTCCAGGCGGAGCAAATAATAATCAAGTTGTAGGACATAAAAGCTGTCCTCCTCTGCACCTACCTGGAGAGAGAAAGCCAAAGTTGGTTACGGTTGAGGCATCCGTGGAGATCATCAACTCTTCAAATGACGGTGAACCTTTCTTCTCTTCAATTAGGAACTGCACATGGTCGGCATAAGTGTCGGACTTGGACTGAACCACTTTGACTTCTACTTCCACACCGTGCAATTTCAATGCTACTGCCTGTGTGGGTTCACAAGAAGACCATGACGAATGTAAACATGAATATTCATAGGAAATGGTCATAAATCATACATTGAAATTATACTTTCAAGTCATGAGAATAATAAATGACAAGAAGAGCTCATCTCCCAACTTCCATCCAAACACATGATGAAACATTTTATGCATTCAGTTGCTCAACTTGGTCCCTGCTCTTACTCCGACAGAGATTATAGCCGCGTATATCCTAGGGTTTACAGAGTTTACTTTTACTTTGATGGAAGAAGAAAAACAGTGGTAGAGAAAGAGAAAACTTTTAGAAAAAAATACGACTCGCTCCTACCATTCTTTCTACAATAGAACATGTGTGTAATGCAGACACGCACATACACAGACACGGGACAGACGGTTAAACAAGGAAAACCTTAAGAATGGTCCATAAACTTCTCTCGCACACACATATAGAGATAGCGCTTTTGTTGTCAAAGAGCAGCCACTAGTCCGTATGTTATTTGCCATGAGCTGAGATTATCAAAGGCGACTTCTTCTTCTTCTCCTTGTGATATCTCCTGCTGTGTGAATGTATGTACTATGTGAAGAAGGAAGACAGCCTTTGATTATCTCCAGCTCTTCTAAAAGGAGACAGTCCAGTCAAGTGGTTCCCATTATGGACTCAGAGGATTCACTTTTACTTGACTGTTCTTCTATAGATGGAAAGCATACCTGATAGTATACCATTCTCCGCTATTACTTTCACCCCTGGAAAAGCCACAAAGACGGCTCCTTACAACATTACGGTAAATCTGAAGGACAACACGGCCGCAGCTTTACACATTCTACTCACGGACTTACAGATAGACAGACAAAGATGTGAACTAACCAGCACTATGGCTCAAGTATACGTGCCCCACCTTAGTTCGTATCCCTCCCTCATGTCTCTACTATGAGGCCCACTATAGATTTTAGAACTTGTCTTCCTCCCTCCTTTTGCTAACCTCAGGCTGATTAGTGCGGACAGGCACGCACATCCCGCATTTTTACTTTAACCATTATTACCAACTCGTGTACTACATTTTAAAAGCAGTTTTACCATCTCAAGTAAAAAACAAGGATGCTTTTAGAATATTTTTAAAGTCCCTAAAGACAGTGGGACATTTTACGGCATCTGTCCGCCTGTCTAGCACAGCTTTTGTCTAGGTATGCCGTCAAATCCTGCGACAGATTTCGTCCATAGCTGTTGGTCAGCAAAAATTCTTTGAATTACATCCGGGCTGTGAAAGAAATGACGAGTTGGAAAAGAATGCATGGTGATGACGCTAGTTTTTCACTGCTTTTTAAACTCAAATACGAACGAGTCGGGATACTGTGCCAAAGTTTTCTGCAATTGGACTCATTTCTATGAAACTATCTTGTGGCTTGACTCTTGTGTAAATGAAAATCCAATTGGATTGTTACTATTCCATGGATGGATCCGTTTCCTCCCTGTCGTAGTAGTAGCCAAACTTACTGAACAAGTAGACATAGGGGCAGCACTAATAGAATACAAAGTTCACATCCTGTTTGCCCAAGCAACGACTACCGTTCACCATTCTGCCTAAGCCACTTCCTTCTCCTCCTGTTCTACCCTTGCTATAAGTTTCAGTAGACGTGGCTGCTAACATCCTACCATTACTTTTGTTTGCCTTCACCTTCCTTCTGATCTGACTAACAGTTTGGTTGGAATCCATCCAGGATTTATAAATGCGGAGAACAAAGACCAGAGGAAAGGCTATCAATGTCATAGGAAAGCTAGCCTCCAAGTTGCTAACACTTCTCTCAATGTCAAATTTACAAATCTAGTTAACACCCCTGGACAAACAGAAGGCATTAAGGTATACTGCGGATTTGTTTGATTACACTTTCTCACCTTTACGATCCCAATTACAATGTGCTCCAGACCAGGACGGTCCGAATAATAATGAAGGATAAGGGCTCCGTCTTCGGGTCTTTCCGTACAGCGAAAGGATGGGGCTCTCATTCCCGGATAAATTGTAGCCAAGTGATCGTGCAATGCATCCAAGTTCTGCAAAAAATAATGTAAAAATTCCGTTCATATCGTAACTCTCTCAACTTTGTTGGATCAATCATTTTTATGTAATATGCAACAGAATGGAAATCCTAATGGTTTTTCGACTCTCAAATCATGTCTTGCCGAGATGAAATGTATTGAAAATGTGGAATTCAAGCGTCGAGTGAGGGAGAGGAGATAAGGCTGATCACACTGCTATTCAAATATCAAGAAGAAAGAGAACTGCTGCAATCATTCCAATCCTTTCTCTTATCTTCATCCAACCGTTTTCCCCCTTTCAGATTAACTTTCTCAGATTTCATTTCACCAGATTTCTCTCAATCATCATGCTACTACAGCAGTGTACCAGACGGAGTTATTTTATCCTTTCTCACTGCCAGAATCTTACGAATTCGGCGAAGATCGCTGAGACTGTGGTGAAATTCCAATGATTTAAACTGGAAAGCACAATACGAAGGGAGGCGATGAAGGCAGCAGCAGCTGCTGCTGTTCCCCAAGGCAACCAAAATGTTCCTTTTAGATTTGAAAAAAACTGAGATGATAATGGTTTTACTCAGCACAACTAAATTGCTGCTTCTAGTGTCAATAGTGATTCTTCAATCCAAGATACGTAATGCAAACCACAGATACGTTTCCCGCGTCTGGTCTTTCATAACTTAAAGTGCTGCTGCTACTGCTGCTATCAAATGAATATTCCACCCCCCGCCCCCCACGGCGAACCAGAAGGGATCCCCCTTTTTTCTATTTTATTGAATTGTGTATCTTGTTGCTAGCCACGAATCATGATGATGATGATAAGACACCTGGAGAAGCGAAAGAGAATTCTGGGAATAGCCTGACCTGGTTGTGTGTGATAACGTTATTAGAATTTATTGATTTTCATGTATGAATAGAATAGCCATTATTTTCCTCAGAAATATATTTTCAAATGTTATTATTACTATACAAGAATAGCTGAGGCAGTAGCAGCTTGCTTGCTTTCTCTCTCTCTGTCTCTTTGTTGGGAGTGAGATTTAAAGCGATTACACTTCTGTCGTCTGCGAAGAAATATTACTAGATGAGCCTAAGAAGGACGATGAGGACGATGCTGCCGCGATGGTGGCACATTGATTTGTTTACCTTTTGTATAGTGAGAAAGCCTTCTTCTTGGTGGTCGTCGTCAAAGTCTTAAAAATACATTGCATTTCAGTTGGAAAGAGACTCTCTCACATGGCAGAGAAATGGATCTCATGGATCGCTGAGCACTCACTCCTAACAATAATAGTTCCTCTTCTTCCGCACATAAATATTGCAAATCTCACTTTGAACACCTACATAGACACTTAGTCATACAACGAGATTCTCGTCTGACTCTGAAAAATTTCCGCTTTGTAGCAAATCATGTTAAAGTTGATTTTTCGCAAGACTAACCATCGCTCTGCCTCTCTCTCTCTCTTGGTTATGGAATATCGCTGTGGGAAATGTGCTTTTTTTGTAAGCACACGTAGTGATTTCTTAGGGGGATATCAAAATGTCCCAAAATCACATGTGATCCCCAATACTCAATATGGCAACCGTATTTTCATCTTAGAGTCGCACGATGATGATACTGAAAAAGAACTTATTTTGAACATTCCTTCCGGCTTTTCTTTTCCCCCCGGAGGATCTCCCTACCTTTGGAATGGATTCCAATCGTTTTCTCGATTCCTCACATAGCTACTTGCATTACGAATCATATTTGACAACGTATTGTTTGAATTTTTTCTCATTTCCTCCTCCACACACTCCTTCTATCTTTTTACGTACAACAGGTTCGGCTCATAGAAGCATTTGAATAGCTACATACCTGAAGGAAATCCCTAGGTGTTGCTCCAAGTACTTGAAGAATTCTATCATATCCTGATTCCACACAAAAATCGAAAAACATTCCTCCAAATAGCTCCAGAATGGCATTTGCGGGGATGTCTGCAATAATAATACAAAATGAATAAGCCAATATGTGACACTTTCATCTAAAAAAGTTTAGCTTTTATCATAAGATGCAAGGAAGGCAGAGGGAGCCACGTACTTAAAATTTTCACTGCTGCTCCCACAATGTTGTATGTCAGCTCGTCCTCGTAGATCTGCCGGACGAGGAACTGGCCGTCCATGACCACTTCTGCTTCTTTCCTGTAAAAAACACATTACCATTAGACTGCAATACTATTGCAAACATCCGTTCATTCACAGACAGAAAAATAGTGCACATGATGTTCCAGCATGGAAACTAATGGAAACACAAACTCCGAACTTTCCATTCAACTTTCCTTTCCACGTGCCGCAATAATGTAGATATTCTGAAGATAATGATCAAGACAAGGGAGACGACGACGACGAGAACGACGACCATTATGCAAAAAAGTTTACTATCCATTCTGTCTTTTGTATAAGAAGGCACGAGGAGTAAGAAATTCCGAGAAGATAAGAAAATATAGAAAACCGGAGGGAGCCCGCAATGTTACTAAATAGGAAGGCAATCAGCTAAGAGCATAAAATAAAAATGTATTACCTCTTCATCTAGCAAGTAACAACAACAAGACCAAGTATTATTAGAACTGCGAGTGTTTCGTTCAATGGAACTTATCTTCGAGTCTAAAAATTCCCCTGCGAGAGTTCACGGCGACAGCTGAAGTTGATGGGCAGAAACTTGACCTGATTTCTTTGTATTTTCCAGGAGTTTTTTTTAGACGCAGTGTAATGAAGCCATTAGCTTAAACTACTGCCTCGACTACTGGGTTCACCAGCCTTTTTCCAGTGCCTACTGCCCCAGCGGCAAGAATGACTCAAATAATTCTGCTATATGTTGGTGGGCATACCACAATTTACACGGCTTGGAATCATGGTAAAAGTGACACTCCTCCCACATCCCAGAATGACTAATGGGTCAGTGTGAAAAATGGAGAAAAGCTTATTTTTGGAATAGGGTGATTAATCATCATCATCATCATCATGATGCACATGTCAGCATGAGGAGTACTAGAAGGGCCGAGTCAATGATGATAATGTTGAGAAAAAAAGTACGGAGAGGAGTAGGATGCCCCAAACGGATGTTCATCATGTGTGAGCAAAGGCCATAGAATTATTTCGCATCGCTTTCACTATGATTTCACCATAATTTCCAATGCTTTTTCGCCATCCAGTGCTTCGTGCCTATAGGATCAGTAGTTCGGAAGACATTGAAATAATAATAATATGTGCGAATGGGCAGAGGAGAGGAAACGCTTAGACCCTCTCTCAACTTGATCCTTTTCCCATTTCCATTGAAAATTTAATGGAGGGAATAATTTCCCATTCCAATGAATCCATTTCTGTTTGCATAAGCATTGGAAATTTGTATTGAATGAATGGGTGGATGACTGCATGAATGAATGAACCCTGTGGGCCACATGTAGGGAAGCTCATAGTCTAACGTTATATATTCAGTTTCGTTGAAATGGAGCGCAAAACCGATGCTGTCGGCGGGATTCCTCATGCGAATATATTTGAATATTTGTGTATATTATGAGTTCAAAGTTGTTCATCATTCTCGGTAATATCATCATTTCATATTAAATCAACAGGAACGACGTCTACGACGACGTTCTTTCTCCACTGCGATTTTACGGGCGGCTGAATCATTGGCAAGAGATAGAGCGAGTAGTGTTGAGTGAGTGAAAGGCTGAAAATTTGGGTAGTTTGAGTACCCAGATAGTTTCTGCTCTTCAAGAGTCGGGAAATATAAAAGGCACCTGTTAAATGCTTAAAAGCTTCCCTATACTATCATGAATGGTCGGCTCATAAAGATTTTTAATGATCTGTTCGATGTATGAGGAAGCCGCATGTGTGTGTGGGTGTGTGGGGAAAGCCCTGTCCAGAGGGGTTAATATACTCCTGTATTATGAGGAATCATTCCCGCTCAAGTAAGTGCGCACTGCATGGAAATGTAGAACATAAAGTTGCCAAGTGTGGAGAGGGATTTCTACCTTCATAAATACGTGAGTAAAAGCAAAATTCTTGGCTAATAAGACTTGCTCTATTACTCTTTATATTACAAAACATGAATCCCTTAAGCTACCCTCCTTTTGGTCCTCACAATTTTTTGGCCACGTTTCAAAATATGAGCTCGTAACTTAACTTGTGGGAAAACGCATGGACAGCTTGATTTTTCCGCCCTTTTACTTTCGCCCACAAACTGGCTTATTTACTTGGGCCGCTACGATGTACTGAAAAGCTAGTCGTAATCTTTTGAGTATAAATGTGTTCTGAATGTGCGTGTGTTGATGCTGCTTCTCAAGTTGAAAGGAAATGACGTTTCTTATTATGAAGCGACATTGATGACGTTTGGCTCCTTTTTTAGCAAGAAAAGAAACGGCGTTGCGCTTCAGAATTGTAACATTTTGTGTGCCAGGCGTGCCAAGTCAATCCAGCACGAGACCCCACTTCTGGCCCGTAAATATAAATGCAATATGTAGTTAGTGTGATGCATGCAATTGTGACGCTGCTTTTTTGGATCGATTTAGAACCATGCTTTGTACCCTAATCTGGTCCACGCGCGCGTTTTTCTATATTTGCAAACAACCTTCGCCCTTGCACTTTCAGCGGGGGGAGAAATGTGAGCCGAGATGTTTACAAATGCCTGCAGCACAACAACAAAAATCTATGTGCAAAGGTGAGTCCAAAGCAGGTCAGTAGGATGGAAACATGCGTAGAACTAAATAGGGATTGAAATGTGAGGAAAATACACACATTTTCAAGTAGTTTTGTTCCCTTTCAAAAAAAGCTGACATGAAAAGGCACGGGGGGAGGCGAAGGCTGAATAAATAAAGGATGAATGAATGAATGATCGAATGTACGTACTTGATCTTCTCCCACGTCTCCTCGCCAAAACTGCGGAGGACGAGCAACTCCAAGGCGTAATTGACAAAGCCGTACTATAAAAAAGATAAATGTTGTCAACTTGGAAACATTATTGTTAGTCCAGAGGAATTTTCACAGTCATTCAAGTCACGTGAGTGACATCTACGAGGGAATCAAATCAGAAAAAGTAACATTTGAATCCCCAATAAAAGCAAAGTCTCTCACACAAATAACAACGACTGAAATGAACTTTTCTCCATTCAAGTCACCGCCAGTTTAATTTCAACTGTTCAGCAGCCTATACACAGCAAGAATTATCGCTACAATTCCACTCTCGTTCGATAAATTAAATTGCTAAACTCAACGAAAATTTCCCCCAATTTCTGAACTCTTTTCAATCCCAAACTAAATGTAATGGACAAACTTTTAAGAAACATTAAGTTCCTTACCATTTTCAGCCCCGAATTGACTTGAAAAAAACAAGAATAGTATTGGATGGTATTTCGTCACGAAGATGAACACAGCACAGAGAAAGATCGTGGAGACAACCAGCAGCACTGATATGAATCTGATGATAAATAATCCGAACGATGGTCAAATGTATTGTACTCACAAAAAGATAAAAGTTTGCTTAAAAATCTTGTACTTAGCAGTCAATGCCACACTGGCCAACGAGTACTGACTGGTTTTTCTGATGGAAAGCAGAGAAACGGGAAAAAAGTAAAGTTAAATAGAACAAGTTTGAGGAATTGTATGTTGTGAGTACATGGGAGCCGTGAAAATACACAGAGGAGGAGAAGAAGAAGACGACGGAGCAAGGAGCGAGCGAGAAAGTAGAGGAGACTAGTATAAGAGAAGGAAGGCAGTAGGAGTAGTTCACCAAACCCCGATTTTCCTATAGTAGTCCGCATGCATGAGAAAGGAGCGAGAGAGAGAGAAACAGAGAGCAAGGCATGTCGATTTTCCCCCTTTGGTTCACTGAAAAGAACTACGAGCAACCCGCGCATGGTTATCATTTCATCCAACCGATCCAACACTTTCCCTCTACTACTAACATACAGACACACAAGCACACGTACATTTTCTACTATATCTGACTTTTCTCGTCCTTTCTTTCTCTCTCTCCCTAACTCTGTGTGTTCTATTTGAAAATTCATGATGCCAAACTCTTTTCGTCTACCACTACTGCTACTACTCGTTCTGTCTTCTGACTAGTTTGTCGTGCGACTTAACAGAAGCAATATTTTCCTTTTCACTCCTAAAGTTCTTCGCTCCATAGTCTTATGCATGTAAGGTGTTTATTGGTTGCATCCTGTAGTCGCTAGTCACTTCCAAATCTTTACCGTAGTTTACGCATGATGCTATGTTTGGTAGTGGGAGCAGGAACTCCTGTTGAAGCTAGACAGTTTCTCATTGTCAGATGAGAGAAATACCCGCATAGTGCCAATAACAAGTGATGGAAACCCTTTCGGTCTCGACCCCTTTTATAACCGTATCTCCTTCTTCTTCTTCTGGCGGCTCTCATTCAATGGCTATGTAATTCCACCAGCTCACCTACTCTTTCTCTGTATTTTTTTCTCTCTCTCTAACGTTCCCTCTCAACACTCGCCTTCACTACAGCGGTGAAACTCCCTTCCCAATATCTTTTTTGCAGTATTGTGCGAACCTTGATGAGATCCTTCTGACACCAAACATGACCGTGACTTCTTGTGTAATGCAGCATGATTACTTGTGTCCGTAGAGGGAAAAATAGTGGGGAAACTAATGCAACAAAGAAGAACTCGGATTTAATCTACTTTGCTACGCTACCAATTCCATGTAGGCATGTTGTGTGCAGGCCATTCAGTCCATTAGGGTTATGCTGCTATTCTTTCCTTGTTTACTTTTCAACTCCACTTTCCAATGTTCTTCGTCCGCTTTGAAGTACTTTCATACATCAGGGAGGATAAGTTGCGATTAATTAAGAGTTAAAAGTGATGTGAAAGGAGCAGATTGTTTTTCGATTTTAACTCAACTTTATATGTGTCTACTTCTAGGTGCACCCTGGGGAAGTTCTACGTTTAAATGGGCCGATTCAATAAAGCAATGACTAGTGTTTTTCCTATACACTATAACGTAATAGCGTTATAACGTAGCGTAACCTTCTTCTCTCTCTCTTAACTTGTCTCGAAGATCTCTATAATAATCTGGACATAACTCGTCCCTTCTAAATCAAGAAAATACTACGATACACGAGCCGTGTGACTGCTAGCTGTTATTCCTTGGAGAACCGCGAACAGTTCACGTAAACAATAGAAGTCTTGACAAACGTTTCTAAAATAATAATTATTTACAAATCTTTTGTCTCGATTGACAAACATTCATAATTAGTGTACTACTTATTCGTAATAATACTCATCAACATAACTCTTTCTTTTACAGCACTAACATTATTATTGGGTTGAAATACGAAAACAAAAGTAATGCCCATTTCGGGCAGCAATAGTTCCAGCACGGAACGGCATGAGGGGTTTATTCCATAAACACTGCAATTCATAATCACCATCTACACAGAATACCACTTGAAAGGGTATCATCGATTCATGAAATGGTTTGACAGACTACAGGTGTGACAGGTGAATGTTTTCTTCATACGGAACAGCACGATTATTGCAAACTGTAATCACCGAGGGTAATACCAAACTGTTTACCACTGTTCCACTGTAATTTCTATTAAACCAACTCCCTGGACAACAACCACAGGCTCTAACATCACAAGACAGAAACGTACGACCATATAGAGTGAAACCTATTCCATTTTATCAGGGCCATTTAGCTTATTATCTTGTTATACTAGCTACTAGCGCCTGTTCTTCTAACGTCCTCCTCTGTCTGCCTTGTTCAGAGGTGCAAAACAGTGTATTCTTCGAGTAAGACAACAGAAGCCCGAGCTATTCCAGTGATGATGGCAGCGTAGTAGCAGAAAGCAGTCATTAACACGTAATTGTGATTTTATCGGAGATTAATACACGGGCTTTTCACGCAAATGCCTTCATGAATGCTTAAAAATCCCTGTGCCATGTGCCCGGCATACGAGTGAGTGGAGTAATATTGATGACATTCTTGTTCTTCCTGTTGGAGAAATTACTGGCTTTGTAATACACACAGGCACGAGGACAACACACAGAGGAACCTATGCCACAGTCATGGAGAGTGTCGTGACTGAAATAAACGTAATTATTTTATGTCCCTAACTACATAGCAGGTCTGCCCGTAAATGGAAATTCTCATTTCGTCCTCTTGTGGCAGCATGCATACATAACCTTTATGAACTTGTTGGAGGATTATTTCCCATGGTATATTATGCCTATCGGCGCCACTCTGAAAACCATCTGAATAAGAGGGTACTGGAGGGGGGAGGAGGGACGAGGGGTAGAAGAAGAATAATGGAAGGAATGCCTCTAATGGACTTCATATGGAACAACTTTCTCCTACCACCATTCTCCTTTCTTTCTTTCCTTTTTTCTTCGTCTTTTTCTTGTTGCCCATAGGGAAATGTGCAGCCTAAAAATTGTGTCCGAATGATGGTAGTGGTGATGGTGGCGGTAATGCAGGGCTTTTTTTTCACATCACAAAGTCAACAAAGGAGTGCTGCGCTACTTTCCAAAAAGGATCAAAGTAATCTTAAGATGAGTATCTTTATCGTTCAGGAAATGGTCATGCCAAGCCTTCCCTTCTTGCTTGTACAAGAAAAAAAATTCAAATACGTATTTTTCACATACGCGCGGCCATCCACAGCTGCTCCTTTTCCAGTAGCAGCACCACAGTCAGTCAGAATAACAGCAAGAACCACAAGCAGTTTACTATATCCTTGTCATCGTGATGGATTGAACGGATCTTCGGGACTGTATTCAACAATAACAAGGTCGAACCCAGTCTCATCGCAATCGTCAAGAAACCTCAATTTTGCACTCCAAATCATCATCGTCATTGTCCTAAAGGCACCCTCTCTGCGCTTCAAGATTATTGACAGAATAGCTGTCTGTGTGAACGAATGGATGCAAATATTAGGTAAAGGTTGTGAAGGAAGAGCAAATAATAAAAAAAATGGCCAAAATTTGCGGAAATTTTGTCACTGCGACTACAAATAAACGGAAAAATTTGGAGAATGCATTGAATGACACGTTATCATTTGGTGGACATGATATTAGGAGGAGGATGACTGCAAGGATATGGAAGGATAAGGAAATGTGCTACTCACAGCTGTTACGGGTTTCATGGTTCAAGACGACGGTATTGGAGTAATAAAGTTTTGCTATTTCCATCTCACACATATCTAAATGCTTTGATCCTTTGGGTGGACGGGAAGACAGTAGCTATGGCGGTGGTTGCTTTCGAAAGAGTCATTTGGAAGATCTTTTACTTGGCTTTTACTCTTATTTCTCCCTATCCCTCTACAACTTATGTTTACACAGTGCTTTTGGAAGGAGGAAGATAAACATGAAGATGGATCCAGAGCATTTACATTCCTCTCGAATCTTTCATCATCATCGTCATCTGGCCTCATGGTCCATCTACTTATATATTCCACTCAGTACCAATATGAACCACTTGTAATTTTGTCTAAATATTTTTTCTATACTCTTGACTTTATCCCTGGGCTATGCAATGGTTTACGAGGGCATACAACAATAATACACCCGCATGGAAGTTCTACTGCATACAGAATTAGAAGCTTAACTGTAGTAGCAACTGGCGGCCGCTGGGTTGACACTTTGGCGCAACTTAAAGACTCCTTTCAAGGATTTTGCATTATTTAACGTCTGCATTATTATGTGAAAATTCTTGTGCGGTATACAGCTTCCGTGGGATTTCCATAATCTTATTTTTTTACGTGGAAATCCGATTACAAGTTTTTCCTCCTCTCTTTTCCTCATTCACTCTTGTGTACTTCACCTTCTGTTCGTCTTCTGCTGTAGTCTTTAGTCCTGAAAAAACTTTACGGAATGTTTTAAGTTGCGGGGCAGGGGGGAATCTACTGTTTTAAGTGAAGACTAGAGCGCTGTTAAAGATAGGATTTTCCACTCGTATTCCGAAACAACATGTCTGGTGGAAGATGCTTAGTCAACACGTCCTGAAAACTCGTGGAGGTAAAAGTAAAGTTTTTTATGAATGAATATCATTTTACAACTCAGGTATTTCTGACAAAGCCTGAGGATTCGTAAAAAAATCCATTCTACTTGTCCTTCCCTGTCTTCACCTGTAAAGAGGAAGACTTAACCACGTCGGCAAGGTGGAGCGGTTAGAACAGTTAACAAGCATTGAAGGGTCTAGGGATCGAATCTTGCCTGGCTCCTTATAAAATCCAATTTGCCTCGGTGTTAGTACAGGGTTGGTTCCACATGTCTTGCGTAGGACTTTGAATATCTGCGGGGCGCAACTCCCGCAGATGTGCTGGTGACTACGGGAACTACACGCTCAATGGCTCGCGTCTGCACCACCGTCTTGCTTAACAGCCTGTAAGCCCTTCTGGCCCAAACAGGGACTTCCTTATGTTTTTGAATACAGGCCCCATTGTGATGATGACCCTTTTGTCACTACGTTTACCGCTCGGGAAAATGGAGGGGCTGTCGTCCCATCATATAAGTAGAGGGTGGAAGTTCGATTGGCTCAAGGGGCATTCCTAATCTCTTATCAGCGCTCATGCGCACGTGATTGAGCCGGTGCGCGCCGAAGTTTTTGTGTACCCGGCCAACTAATTTCGTATTTGTGGCCAGAGTTAAGCAGCGAGTCTTCAATAAAACCGATCCCAGCTTGCATACTAAATATCGGTAAGCATGCACAGATCTACTTAGAAGTCCTTTTAATACCTAAAGAATAGAAGAAAAGCTGTGCCCGCAAAAAGCTGATTTTCCTTAGAATAATATTCCATTACAAGACCAAGAACTGCATGCAGTTCACATTATATTGAAACTCAAATTATTTGACGCCACAATAATGGATAATTTTCACTTGCTCATGATCCAATGACACATAGTGGAGGCTTTTTGGGTCGTACGCTGCTGCATTACTGAATTTTGATGGTGAATATGGGAAGAAATACGCCGTGTCAATGTCCCAAGATGATAGCAATAATTTCTGTTTAGCAGAAAGAGAGAGAGACAATGTGTCAGATACGAAGGCGAGAAATATGCCACTACCAGTGGGAATTTCTGCGGTAGGATGAGTAGCACAGTTTCAGGTCTTGGCCACAGGAAAAGAGAAATAGAAAATGGAATGACGTGGTGAGAAGAGAGAAACTGTGTTGGATCTGTCACAAATGAGCTATGGATGATTACTTAGAGGAAAGCGGGAGAGAGAGAGAGACAGGGAGAGAATCATGTCTAAAAAGGGCAGAATTGGAATTTCCAACAAGAGAATCTGCAACAACTCCTGCATGTTCCTTGGTTAGACACAAAGGTTTTGAGAATTGCCTGAGGTCTTTGCGTGTGATAACACTCATTGCTGTTGGCATTTACATGAAACTTTCTCCCTACCACGTCCTTCTCTTTTCCTCCTCTGCCATTACAACCCGTCAAGTGTGTGCCCTAAAAGTAGAAAAATTAACGATTCACATGTACAGCGCTACAGCAGCATGCTATCCTCCGGCTCTTTTGTTTTCACAGCAGCAGAATAGTAAAGTAACCATTATCCTAGAGCATCTGAAACGACGATAATGGGCTAGTGAGAAGAAAAAACCGCAGATCAGAAGTAAGTTTCTGCATGCGAGTTGGTTGCAAGCAGGATAGGTTTAAGGAAGCGTCCATTACTTTCTCCCGCAACAAAGTTTCGTCTGAAAACGTTCTCATGATCGTCATCATCATCGTCATCGCCTCGGTGAACAATGAAACGGATGAGCCGTAAAATTCCTTAGATCTGTAAATTATTAAGCCACTTGACAGAGATTATATGGAACAGTGCTCTTTTTCGGTAGTAATGCCGACAGGCGTGTTAACTCGCCTGTACATTTCAAAGAACAATTGGCACCACAAGTAGCTACGTTACATGTATTGACTTAAATGATTCAATACAAGCCGGACTGCACTTTCTTGCCGAACAGGGAAAAACGCCAAAAGCGAGGCAGCATTTTGTAGCGAACTAGAAATTTGGAAGGACAGGTGAAGGCATTGAACTTTTTAAGAGTTTCTTTCAGTTTCTTTAAATTTTTTACACGCTTGTCCTACTCTCCTCTTTCTCTAAAACTTTGCTTAACTTTGATTCCTTGTGAAAAATTTATTTTAGAATTTTTTATACTCCCCTCTTACTTTCTCTCGAGCTGGCTGTTACTATAAAAGCGGCCGAAGCTGCACCTTGTACACCATCGTCCGCTTTCTTTCCTCCTCACTTACTTTGCTTCCTGAAAACTTTAACTTTCCCTTTAATAAGTTGTACTTTTCAACAACCGAGAAAGATAAACAAGCTCTCCTTGTATTTGTCACAGAAACGTCGTCCAGCATTTTTCCTTTTGGTTACAAGTTCTTAACCTTTTTTTCAAGGCTCCTCTCCGTTCTGTCCTTATCGACTTGTATAAAATTTGTGGTGACTTACATAATTTAGTGAAAGTTGGGCCCTTTTCCTATACTTTGGCCATGACATGTATGGTGATGATGACTAGTAGCAGCAGTTGTTACCATATGATCAAGATTTTGTTTACATTATTTCCTCCTATCCTTTCACTCCCATACTTTCTGCATGTGAGAACAGCTGAATGGAAAGAACTTCCCACTTGATCATTCAGCTCACACTTTTCTTCCTCTTCATCCTTGTACAGAGTGCACTTCCCATCCCAACAGCTTACTGTCTCTCTCTTTCTGGCTCTCATGCATCACGCAAAAATGTTTTTGAAGCACTTTCCTTTTCTTCTTTCTCTTCTTTGGCTAGAAATAAGTTTTTCATCTTATTCCACACATGCAACTCCTTTGAAAGTCTAACAAAATCAGCATCTTACCTTGAATTTTATGTACAAATTTTAATGCACGTCTCAAGACCATTCTGCCTAATGGCCTTCAGTTCACTCGTGTAACACCGTGTATATACAAGAAAATCCGAAAAACAGACGAGTTCAAGCTCATGGTCATAGCACTCAAGTTTTTCCTCATAATTGTTTAGCTAGCACATTGTGCACGTAAGAATTGCTTAGGGAAAATCCTGTAAATTGCTCTGAAAACAGTTGCTTCCGTTGCTTGCTGTTGGCCCATTTTAGAAAGTAATCACTGTGATTGTTTGGACCGCCATTACGAAGGAAAGGAGAGGACTGAAGGAGCATAACCACAGACATTTTGGAATAATGCACGCAGTAATGCAAAAGGGTAAAGACATTATCGTTGAAATAATGCGGGGTTAAGATTTCTTCCTCCTGTACAAACTTCTCCTCCCGTTTTACTCTTTCTTGTGTGCGAGGATGAAATCCCGGAGGATTGTGTTTTAGAAAAAAAATTATCCAGAAAGTAAGAAAAAGTTTGTGTAAATCTTGTGTGTTTAAATTGAATTATTTTTTTCCCTGGAACAAGAATAAAATGCGAGTGTTGGAGTGGTGGTGGTTGGTAGTTGTTAATGATCTCATGGGAGGGGCAATAGCATGATGAAAGTCATATTTTTTTGCCCTATTCATCTGCAAAGCTGAGACGAAAGAATCTTGTGAGTAAGAGAACTCTTTGCAGTGTGGTTACATTTTAGCCCGTAATAAATAAAACGAGTTAAGCTTTATTCCTCTGGAAGGGAGAAGAAGAGTGGGACAATTTCTATCATTTTGACACAGTGATATAATTTGAGTCTGTTGTGTTGTGTAAGGGGAACTAATGTGAGGAATCCTTCCAGCATTTATTCCGTTGGAATAAATGAGATTGAGTGTAACCGCGCTGCTGCGCTGGATTCGCAAATGGTAATTATTTTTATGGTTCCCTCCTAATCTGATTTCTCTCATACGTGCTGCTGCTGCTTGTCGTCCTGACTGAACGAGTCCGCAGCTATAAATAGGAGGCTTGAAGGGAAAGCCTATTTGTCCTAAGCATCTTATCTTGCTGGATTTTAAGTCACATTGGCTATTTCCACCGTTTTCTCTCCTTCACGCCCATCCTGTGTGTGAGTGAGTGAGGATAGTCGAGTAGTTACCATAGCATGGCTCGTGTCATTTTCAGGGCACAACAGATAGCTGCTAAAGTAGGTATAGAATTAGCATATCGACGTATCCTCCTCCCTCGCTCTTCCATTACTTTCAGTCGTAGTACTATTATTACTTCCTTTCTAAATTGGAATAGCACACGTGTAACTATTTGGGAGGACGAGGTATGAAGCACGTAGCTAAGCAATGTGTATCATCCTGAACAAGAAAAATGTTGTAAAAAAGTGTTAACATTGTGTCCAAATGATACTTTCAACGCCGCCTCAAGTTACTTCCACAACTAAACGTTAGTCTTTAAGCCTTAGGCCCGCTTCCGTAGTTTTGCTGGGAATAAAAAAATTTCTTTGTCATATTTAATATCAAAGGGAGCGGCGGCCGCGGTGGATTTTCGCTTCTTTTCCTCGTCCTTGTCCCGCCGAATTTCTTCCACCGCCAATTTTCATTCATTCCATACTTTTTTCAAAGTACTTTTTGTGGTCGTTCACTCTATTTATTCATCAATTATTGTATGATTTTACATGAATAACAAGATGACTTCCGTAATATTTATTTCTTCAAATAAATATCTTGTTCTGGATGCGTCCATTATGAGTAAATACGTGGAAGATGGAGAAACTTGTTTTTTCTGCCTTTCGCTACTTTCACGTTGGATCCGATATCCTATTATTATAATGCAAAAGATAGGAAGGCATGGTTACAGAAATGAGCTGAATGTCTGTTCCCCGTACTATTCAATTTATTTTATTGCGTATGCCGCCTATTCTTATTTCATATTCGTCTTTTCTTATGACTATTATTTTCCATCCCGACTCTCATCCCAGGGCTTTGCTCTTTCTTTAAATTGGATTCCCAGTCCGGTTCTATTTGATTTCACAGTTGGTTGTAATACTACTACATCCATATCCTTATGCTCATTAGGGTCCCCTTGTGCTCAATGCTCATTATTATGAGTTGCGGTGAAAGCGGAGAAAGAATGCTCCAGAAGCGCTTTAAGCTTTTTCGGCTAAGGACTAAATCAACTCCTTTTTCATTCTTTCCAGAATTTTGCCCACATCGGTAGGTTAAAATGATGCGTGTGGGTTCTGTACGCAGAACTTTTGTGCTAAAAATAGTCACAGATTTACATATTGGCGGGGGATTTTGTGTAGAATCGGGTGGATAATCTGGCGGAAATTTCTGTTTTCCCACCAGGAATCATAGTTTTGGTGCAGACCTGAATGAAA
>JAQFYD010000114.1:0-29019 GCA_034694225.1 Bourletiella hortensis | reverse complement strand
TCATCATCATCATCATCATCACCATCAGAGCTTTTAGCATTTGGAATCCCACATCCTCTTGTCTATGTGAAGACAATTCGCAGTTGTTTTGATACAACTCAAAGAGAATGAGGCAGGCCTCACACAGTACGTACACACACACGCTCACTCGCTTTCTTCTCTTATGGTCTTAGCTAAGTCTTACTTACCTTTATTTCAAGATGTTCAAATCGATTCTCGGGCAATTGGATGAGAACTGACGCTGTCAGCTTTCCCTTGTCACCCCAGTCAACGCTAGCTCTTCCTTCTACCGTGTCATCTCTCCTTTGTACGGTGGCTGTCACAGTACCAACAGCATTTCCTTTCAATCTACTCGACAGTGTTCCGCTTACCTGCATATAATAATCAAACCAAGAAAGTGGGTTTCATTTCTCACAACGTGAAATTTCATACTCTTTCATGTATCCTTAACGCTGAATTTCATCAACACTTTTATCATAATAATGATAATAATGGGCGCAACAAAACAAGAATCCTTGCATTACAGCTACTTACAGAAGTTGGCCACGCGTTGTCCATAATGGATTCCACATCAAGTTGGATTTCGTTGTCATTCAAGGTAATGACGATGAGTGTCTTTAGCTCATTTCCATCCTCATTATCAGTATCTCCTCGCACTTCCAAAGACCTGTACAAGATTTAATGCATTTATTATTGGATTAAGTCATTCGTTGAATTTGTTTCGTTGATACGCGTTGTTTCTGCAAGTCAGTACACGTTAGCTGTCCTCATACCTTAGATCCTCAAATGGAGATTCCACTGATAAATTAAAGTTTCGGGGGCTGAAAGCAATAAACAACATTAAGCATACAGTTGCACTTAATAATATTTAATAAGTTATACCAAACGAAAGATAACTTACATGCAAAGACCTTGGCACGGGGTGTACAGGAACGTGGCATCAATTTTCCCCACGCCGTCACTCTCTTCTTCATCTCCCGATCGTTCCAACATGGAGCTACCGACTTCGAGTGTGACTGAGGATTTGTTATCAGGCTGACTATGTGCATACATTATGTGAATATGTTGAACCTCAAAAGACTCAAATGGGCTTCGTACTTCGCCCCGGGCATTGAGGAAATTTGATCTGTACTCCCAGGATGATGCGACGGAGAGCTGTGTAATTATATGTGAGGGGCGAAGATAATTTTGAAAAATAATTTTTAATAAAATGGTTCGTTTCATGATTGATTCTTAACCTCCTTCCGTTGTCCTTCATAAGATGTTCCTACAATATTAAGCTTTCTTTCATCTTCGGACAGATCTAGCGTCCCATCCACGTCTATAGAAACTGGCTCAGGGATATTTGGTAACTTGAGACGAAGGAACAGGTTCTTTCGTAGCTGTTCATTCTGAGGAAGTGGGATAAATGTGATACTGCAGGTTTGACACACGGATGAAATGCAATATTTCTAGTGGTGTAACTAACCGTCAACCTAGCTCGTAGTTCAGACTGGAAACCAGAATAGGCCATGACAATAGTTTTAAAGGGGATATAATCCGTATTTTCATCGTCATTGTCATCCGTCTCAGCAGCATTATCTCCGTCACCTGAGGACGATGATGTCCTTTCAAGCTCCATTTTAACTTCTTCTACCCAATAAAGTGGAGCGTAAAAATGGAAAAATTGACTCGTTGGGATGGTTGTTGCGGGTGTTGGAGGTGGTCTCTCTTCCCCTTCCCCGTCCTCTTCATCATCATCATCAGGGAAATCGAAATCAATGTCTTGTTGGATAGCCTCCAATAGTGCGGCTTGGTTTCCATACCGCGTTACCAGCCCGCCCTAAATTTCAAGTCCAGACTTGGTTAAAAAATTTGAAAACTCTATAATCAACCACACATTATCTCTTACCTCTTTCCATTCAGATCCCGATCTCCAGCGACTGGTCACGCCAAGATTGTACAAGTCAGCATCAGGGATAAACGCCGGATTCAAATTAATTTCCAATTCCATAAGGCTCTGGAATGGCGTCGTTATCACAATTTTCTCATTGAATACAAAAACATCCTGAAAAATTCCAAAAATAAATCTCAATTCTGATAAAAGAAAGCAAGGAAATTTAAGCGTTCTTTGCATATGAAAATCATACAATTAAATCCAAGTTAGCCGAAACATTGATCGGACCATCGGGCAGGAGTAACGAAAGGCCAAACTTGAACTTGGTCTCCCGTTGTTCCAAACTCATCGTACTTCTAATTGTGGGATAGACCAGCAGCTCCAATTCTAACTGACCATTCATAATGATAGCAAGAACATCCTCCTCCTCCACTTCCGACTTTTCTCCTTTGTATTCGAAGCCCAACTGCATGTAAAAAATGAAGATTAATTAATTGAGCAGCAGTCGCCACCGCCATCTCAGCACCTTTTTTGATCAGTGGGATTATTGATTAAGCGAATCCCGTTAAGGTGCTTTATGTTTGCTACGACTACAAGTAGCTACCGGTCGTAGATCTATAGCTATATGTTCTACATAGCGGCCCGCCATAAGATACACTGAGAGTGGGTATAATAATGGTAATTTAAATGAAAATCACGCTAGGGGAAAATGGTTGCAGTTAAAAAATTATGGACGGTTCTATATGTGTAGTATAGTTGCGGGGGTATTGGACGATGATGATTAGGATGAGGATGGCAAGATCGTAATTTAGGTTGACGTGACTATAGAGGATAATGGTGTGCCAGTTAGCCAGGCTTTAATTGTTGTCCCAGTCACTCTGAGGCATATCAGTGAGTTCATTAGGACTCACACGGCATAGTCTCTAGTAGCAGCTATGGATGAAGGAGACATTAAATATAAGCCTCCCATTTCAACATCATCTTTATATGAGTCGTTTTACTTGAAAAGAGAGAAACTATTGTGTGCTTTACAAGGTGAAATGTACCGTCTCCCACATGGCTACTGTTATAGTATATGGCCGCTACATTCAAGCAATATAACGTGAAAGGAGGGATGAAACAATCTCATAAAAATCAGAGACTTATATGTCCTCGTAAACCCTCCTCCTTCTCTTCCCTTCTCCCCGTCTGACTTTCTCTGAAGTAAAAACCTTCACACTACTGCTTTCACCATAAAACAAAGCAGTTCTGATTGAGCTATCAAGAGACCGAGAAAAAAACATACAAACTACTAACAGTATTTGTTGTCAATGAGTAGCTACGAAACTGTGACCACGAATTGAACTTCGGAGACAGAACTTGAGCATCAGGAAAATTATGAAGCAATAAATGAAGGGTAAACGAACCTTTTTATCATTGACCCAGCCCAGAGCTTGGCTATAAATCCCTTCATCTTCCTCCAGCGCATTCTTCAGTATCAGTCCAACCTGCCTCACGGTCTCAAACGGTGTGGACAAATCCAATCGAATTTCAACCGTTTTCCACGACTCATAGGCCCATTCACATTTACCATTAATTCCCCTCTCATCCTGCTCCAGTTTCAGCTGTGCAATCTGGAAAAATCAATTCGATGTTTAAGCTTTAGTTCAAGCAAATTTGTGGGGGCAAAAATTGGGGAAACTACGTTGAGGTTAGTACTATACCTGTGAGGTATCAAGTTTGGCCAAGGCGTTTATATTCTTCAGAGGAGCCCAGGGACTTGTGAATGTAAGGGAGGCCTGAAAATCCTCCCATCCATTCCATTGTAGAGCAGAATCGAAACTTATTAGAACATCAGGCCAGCCTAATTGACATGCTAATCGGGAACTGTCCCCAATGGCGTAGTCAAATCTTGCAAATATTTTATCATACTCTGGATTTGAAGTTGCAATTTCAAAGCCTAAAGACCCATCTTCCTCCAGTCGCGGCGTCCCTTTCAAATTATTTGCCAAATTAGGAGACTTAAATGATTCCACTACGTCTAAGTACCATACCTATAAGTTTTGTTCATATAAACTAAATAGAACGTGCTCAGAACGACGACGCCGCTCCCTTACACATTCGCAGGCACATAAACTTAATACTACTAGAGAAGTTGAAACTAGGTCGCGGTGGTCACATTTAGAGAATCAGAATAATGTGTGTATAAAGCTGAATACATATACAGATATACATATGGATTTTAGACGACTCTAAGAGCATACCTGTAATGGTAATGGAGTATTGGAGAGACTCAGTATAGAGTGCAATCACACCGAGAACATTGGAATCCTCTTGTTGTCCTAATATGGCCTGTATATTCGTTGCCTGGTAGCCCACAAATGGTGTCTTAATTGAGAGGACGAAACGACTAGATAAAATGTCCTTAAGTTTACTCGGCAGGATCCATTCACTCCCAATACTAATTTCCTTCTGTTCTGGAAGCTGCAAGGAAGGGGAGAAGGAAAAATGTGCTTTTAAATGCCATTTCGGGTTATAAATCCCATCTTGAGGGTAACGGCTGGCTCCTATCCAAGCTGATGAAGCGTACTACTAATGCTAATGCATACCTGGATATCAATATCAGTCTTTACATTCAACGGACTAATTTGCCTATGTTGAATACCCACACGGAAATGTTCGTATTTTTCCATGCTCGTATTCACGTTAGCCCTTAGAGACCAGATAAATGGACCGCGACGAGCAGTTTTTCTCTCTTCCAATGCATTTTCTTCGTCGCTATCTTCACCACCTTCTTCATCTTCCTCCACATCCTCATCCTCCAGCGCAATGTTGTCCAACGTCATGAGAATACTTCCGTCAATCTTTTCATTTGCACCCCAAGCCGCTTCAAAGCTAATGTCCCGACTTGTGTCCGCAACCACGGCGTACCTTGAAAACACATGCGGCATTCATTTTCAGTATTTATACGCGTGAGAGGTAAAAGAACCGCTGCGGAGCATACATTTGCTCTTTCTTTGGTCGACAGCAGTGAACGCTGACAAGTTTCTCTCATAAATTTTACATAATTTGTGTGCTTAATTTCACTTTCAACGCAGTCTATGTGCTCTGATTGTACATGCATACCTGGCATGAACGGAAGCCGTTTTGAAAGCTTGAATGGGTGTGTCCAGCAGGATAACAATCTTGTAAGCCTCTGGCTCATCAGACTCCGGCGTCACGCTGACTCTAAGATGAAAGTGTTTCTCACCATTCCACTTGAGCCTTCCATTTACAATGTGACCATCCTCTGTTTCCGTTAAATTAAACAAATAAACAAACAAAATGTGTGCAACTTGAAAAACAATAGGATCAACAGACATAATAGCGTTTACACAGCCTCAAAACACTAGGGAAGCATTGTAAGACCCTAAAAATAGCTTTAAAAAGTACACACCTTCATCCAGAGTGTAATCCCCACCAATAAGGATATGATGACCGGGATACATAAGCATTAGCTCCGCTCTTTGAAGAAAACCTGGCGCGGAGTCTAGCAGTGATTCCACAAGGAACTGCCTTACATTGTCCCCAGTGGCATCCCATTTGTAATCCAATGTAAATAACCGTATCCCATTTGACTCGCTCGAACTAATGTTCACGTAAATGTCCGGTAACTTGCTGCGGAGATGACCAACACTTTATCATTTATCCCGCATACCTCCATAATGAACTTTTAAATCTGGCTGGGAAGAAATTATTAAGATTTATAAGTTGCGTTTATTACGTGCCGAGTCTACATTAAGCATTCATGCTGCTGCTGCTGTTGGAGCATTACTACTGTTGGAGGAGATGGGGGAATGAGAATGAGAGTAAGACAGAGAGAAGAAGAAGGATAAAGAGCCATTCTCAGCATCCGTGCCGCATCCAGACCAGCAAATTCTAAGCATAGCAAGCTAACACACAAAGGAATGCTTACAACCACAAAATGTACTCTGGCCCACATTGAATTTCCTACAGAATTTATGAAGGATTGAGAGGCAAAGAAGGAGAAGGAGAAGAAGAAGAAGAAGAAGAAACATGCATAAACTTGACTCATCACGTCATCACATATCTGTAAAATAGGAAGTGAAAGCGAGGCAGCTATGCACGACCCTGCGAGTGAGATTGGAGGAGGAAGACCACGTAGTAGTAATAGTTGTTGCAGCATCCACACCATCACCACCCACTGATGCTTCTTCCTACATCTTCCCAATGCAATGTTTTCCAACATTTCTCTTTCTTGGCTCACGGAGCATCAAGCTACTATAACATGTATTTTACACATGATTACACGCCAAGTGAAAAGCACGTAAAAAACCTGCTTTTTCTTCTCCCTTGCTTGCTTGCGAGCGAACAGCATGGAGCAGGGAAGAAAAAGAAGAGACAGGCAAGGAAGCCTTAGGCAAATAACTATGAGACGATGAAAGCTCTTCTCACTTTCAGTCCCAATGGTTGTGTAAGATGACGAGGACGATGATGATGACGAGAAACCATTATTAGTTAGATCCATTGCCGAAGCTTTAAAGTATGTAACACACACACATACACATGCAGATAGATGATATGAACATGGACCGAATGGAACCTTCAGGTTGAAGGATTAAAGAAGCGAAAAAAATAGCTTGAATAAAAGAAGCCATATACCTTGAAAAGTGAGCATTAAAATACATATATTAATAGTGTCTACATTAAGCCTCTCCTGTAGTTGTTAAGTCTGATAAATTATTCATCATCATCGTCATCGTCGTCACAGCTATCATTTTCCATGATGGTGTATGTAGCTATGTAAGCACGTATGCGAGTAGGAGGTGAGACGGAGGAGGTGGAGGATGAGGAAAAAGAAGGTCGAATATTATATGGAAGGAGCAAACTGAAGCATTCATACAACTCACGAGTCGAAATCTGTCTTGATGACACATCGGAAACCCCTGTCTGTCTCTATATCAGCACTGACGAGGTGAACGTGAGGTCCTTGCTGAAAACTGCCATAAGCCCGATGTCTCTTCCCTTTCATCCCTTGTGTGTGACCAATCTCAATGGATGTTACGTCAGTCCCGTAGCCCATCTATTTACCCGAACCAGAACAGAATCATCATCAACACGAGTACATACATACGCTCTTCTTCTAAGACCAATAAAAATTCTTCCACTGTCTCCCTCACTCATCATCAATCTCACACTACTTGCAAACGGGCAAAGACACACACATACACGCACATGCAATCATAATAATAATGAGTTACTCATCAGTTAGGATTATTTCAAGATAAAAAATAACCTGACTTTCACCACAAACTTTCACCACTTTCACTCGACTTTCACTATCAGCTTTCACCGACATCAACTTTCACCACCATCTCTATTCAGTCATTATTCGTCCTCTGACTGATAGCATAATTATTTAAAATATTTTGAGATCGTTGTTACATAACATTGACTTACCGCAAGGACAACCTTGAGCTCTTTATCTTCCTGATGGTAAAATCTTGTGCTAAATTTTAATTCCTCCGTTGACCCAGTTTGGATAGCAAATTGGACAGTTGTATTCAGTAGATTCTTTTTACTTTTGTCGCTATAAGCCAATGCTAGCGTAATGTTATTACGTCCGAACCAATCTGTGCTGATCAATGCCTGAAAATAATGGTAGAAAATGTGACCAAATTTCGGCGCATATACTGCATAGTCATCATGATATCTTTTTGTATATTATTCTTGTGTTATTAAGCAGGAAGTGGGGGAAGAAAATTATATTTTTTTCCTGCTCAAGCTAAAAGTTGACTCGACTTGTACCTATGTATACATTAACGTCAAGAGTTGCTCTTGGTATAAAGTAGTTGTAGCAGTGGTAGTAGAGGTAGAGAAGGATGTAGAAACTACCGAGTTTGTGTGTAGGTTGAAAGCTCGTAATTTACAAGGCGGTTTTTACGACGTTTTGATAGTCATGAATTTAGTTGGAGTGGAACTTTGGCATGTCAGCTCCTCTGGTCGGATGTGCGTGCGTTCGTGCGTCTCTGCTCTTCTCTTCCGTATAATGTTTGCTGGGTATGACTGCATGTATATGTGTATGTGTGCGTGCCAAGCTTATTTTCTGGTCCGAAAAAGCAGCAGCGAACAGGTCCAAGTGGATGTGTAATTATTATTGTTATTTTGGAAGAGAGAACCATGAAGAACCATGAGTGAGTCAGAGGAGGTGGAGGAGGAGAAGGAGAAGGATGTGGTGTACAGGAAGGTGATGTTATGAGGAGATGGCAAAAAAATGTAGTCGGGTACGAATATAGCTGTTTTTCCCTGGATTTTTCTTGTGTTTAAAGTGGTTTCGTCCTGGTTTTGACTTAGTGGTATATTATTGGATGCATAATAATAATACTCCTACCTCATAGACGCGGTGAGTCTTCTCTTCAAGGTGAAGTGTGAACTGGAGAGGAGGAGACTGATTGGGAAGCGTAATATTCCATCCAATTTGTAGGAACGTCAAAACACCCGGTGCTCTTTTCAATGATAATGAAGTTTGCAAATTTTTCCCTGCCAACAAAAATGAGTTTGCTTTTTTAACTTCACGCTCCACTTCCTCCCTTGTATTCTCCGTGTGTGTGTGCCTGAGCGATGGATCATCATACGCTCTTCCATCCATGCATCCATCCACGGATGAGATGGAAAGAAGAGCGAGCGAAGAGTTTCAGAAAAATCTTGCAAAGATTCCATATATATATATATACACACACATTAGCTCACACCCGGCCTGTCTGTCCCTTCAAGCTCCAATTTCATATCAGAATGTAATAATAATATTAATAACAATTTTATGTAGAACACAATACGAAAATGGGAAAAGAATGGGAGGGAAAATTATAGCAGCTAGAAGAAGAAGATGGAAAGATGGAGAATTTTGTGCAAAAGTAACCATGGAGATGGTATTCACATGTGTATTTCATATGTCAATAGTACGGGGAAAACTTGCCTGGAGCGTAGCGTAGGTTAATTGATGAGTCGAGGGACTTGCCACGCGTGTTATGACTCACATCAAAGCCATAGTCAATCTGATGGGAAGGCTTGGAAATGTAAAATGTCCACTTGAGCATATTCCCTTCATGACTTTTTTGATACAGTGAGGCTTGCTGTATCCTTAGAGCCGTTCTGTCCGACCAGGATGGACCTCTTCCCAAGCGAATATCCGTCTCTGTTTCTGACCTGCCTTCTGAAATCTTGCGAAGAACTTATCATCAGCATCTCGGCGTCATTTCTGGGTACATGCTTAGTACTTTTTCTAAACTTACCTGATGTTTCCATGATGCTCCCAAGTTGTAATCTGGATACTCGGACGTCTCTAGCGTCAAGGATATCAACGTGTGCCCACCGGTCTGAGTTTTAGCATTGCTCAGGACAGAGTTCCAACGTATGTAGGCAGTATTGCCAGGTGAGATTTCGTATTCTGAATTTAGGACCAAGGAGAAGGTACTTTCGTTTTTGGAACCCCGCGTTTCAAGGTTATGGCGTCGATTTCTCCAGGTTAAACTCCCCTGTCCGTCGAAAGCTGTCCCAGCTATGCTTTCCGTCAGTTGCAGTTCGCCTTTGGAAAATATGAAAAAACCCATGATTTTCGTTTTTACGTAGAAGTTCATAGAAAAAAGTGTACTGATAACCTACTCCGTGTCTCCAGAATCACTTGAGAATCGAGCCGAATTCTTGCTGAAGGTTTGAGTAGTTTATTTCCATTGGCATTAGTTTCCGTCTCATACTTGAATTGGGCGTTTAGACGTTCCACGTTGTTGGGCTTACTCTTAACTGAGATTTCCACTTCTCCCCCGACCGCATCCTCTTGCAGATTAGCTGTTAATAATAATTTTTGGGAAACGACCAACCAACAATAAACGATTTAGCAAACAACGGACATTGCGGTCTAAGACGCTCATGTAATCCTATAATGGCTATGCTAAATCTCTTAAGATGTTATCCGCCATAAAGGGCATCTAACTGAATGTGTGTCACGATGGTTATTATTACATTAAACAAAGCGATTCAAAGCACTTAAGACGAGGTAGTAATAACAAATTGCTGTATTGGTTTGCATGACATGGGAAACTAATTTTACCTCGACCCTCCACCCGTGTTTGGAGTAATGTTGCATCCAGCGAAGCATTGCTAGTATTTTTGTCCACTCGAAAATTCAAGCCCAGTAACTGCTCTGTTTTATTCTCTCCATCCGATCTTCCCCGGGTCACTTGTTCATACGCCGTGGTAAGTTTAATCTCATTCTGTAAATGACACTTAAGTGGAAGTAACCGCTAGTTTTAAAGACATTGAAAGGGACTTAAAGGAAAGGAGGAACACAGAAAGGGCAGGAGGAGCGGGAGGATTTTAATGAAAATCTCTTAGCAGACATCAAAGAAGAAGAACAAGAACAAGACGGAAATGAATAAAGTGATGGGAGAGAGATTACAGAAGAAGAAGAAGAATATGATGAGGGGTATTAAGATCTTTGTTGTAAATAGAACAAGAAGAAGAAGAAGAACTAGAGGAACTTAGCCGTTGCTCAAAGTTTTTCTCACATGGTCATCATAGTGATGATGAACATGATGCTTTTCCGACAATAATATAAATGAATGTGATGATAACAAATAAATTATATAACGTACCTCATCATTATTCCACTCATAGATGATGCGGGTTTTCATCAAATTCGGATTAGCTTTGTGAACAGATAGGATAAAGTGAGCTGGTCCATTGAGTGGGAAATAAGGTGCGAATGAGTTATTTCCATCATCATCATCCTCAGTAACTCCTGCCGCCGCTGGTCTGCCGTCCGGGCTCAAACTGAAGTAAGATGACCCGCACAGTTCCAGTCCAAAAATACCCCGAAATAAGCAATCTTTGGGACGCTGACTCACATCAGGAAGAGCTCCCACTGTGATTTCATCCATTCCCTTCAAGAATACAAGTTCTGACCTGCAAAAAGAAAATCACAATCACAAACAACCAAGAAGAGAGAATGAAGCCAACTTTTTATCACAACATTTCAAGCATCTCGCTGTTGGCCTATGAAGAACATGTGGTCATGCGTGACAACATTATTTCTTCAACTTAATAAGTTTTCTTCATCTTGGTCTTGGTCTTCCTCTTTTATACGTCTAGTACATGACTGACATGAAGATAGCAGTCGCTCTTTCTTGCTTCTGCTCTGACCACAAAGTTGTACTCAAGATTACCCGCACCCGCAGCAGCAACATCATATGTGTATGGAGATAAATGTAGTCATTATAAAAGAGCATTATTTTCATACGCATATTCAATGACGTCCATCTGAGCTTGCGGTATTCCAAATTCCACATGGACCAGTTCAGATCCCCTCATATGAAAGTTCCCTTCCAAGGCAGCAGAGCTACGGATGTTGGCCCGGATTTTGATCCCTGTCTGAAGACGTGAGAGCCCCAAAGCCATACTTCCTGTCACCGTCAGTAAGGCACTACGGAAGATAATGTGCTGCTGAGTGAGTTTCACCACCACTATACCATCATACGATTACAAGTACAGGACAAGAAAAAGGGTAAACAAGTGTTGGTATGCTAATGGAAAGGTATCTAGCATTTTCTTGCCCTAACTTTTCCCCACAGTAGTGTTAGAAGTCATACTAGAAAAGTGTAAGAAAGAGGGAAAAAGTGTCGGCGGAACAGATGGATGACTCTTCTTATGTATATGTGTCAGATCTTAGTGTATGGTCGTGGTCTACACATACACAGTTCAGAAGAAATATGGGCCTCCTGTATCCTGTCTCCAGGAGTGCTGCTGCTACTGCTGCTGAGGAAAGGCAAGCAAGTGTGTATGTGTATGTATACATTCAACTTAACTTCTTCTCGTCCTCCAGCAAGCAGCAGCAGCAGCTTCATGATAACCAAAGCCCCTCCTGTTTTCCATGTGTCTTCCTTCAAAGTGTGTAAGTACGACTTGTTAAGGTCATACATACAGTATTACACACATTTTGAATTTGTTTTATGCATCCTCGTCGTCCACATGTGATTCTGAGGTAATGGGAAAGGGTTAAAAGTTATAGAAGCTATGGAGGAGGGGAGCAAAAGTGAAAAGGAGGAAGAGTGTCATACCTTGGCTGTAACTTTCCTTTGAGTTTCAATTCAGAATTGGCACGGAAGTTCCCAGCATCTATCATACTCTCACTTTCCACACTGAGAATACTCCAAGCTTGTGCACTTAGATTCAGAGGAAGCCCAGCTCCAGTTGGGATGATATACGAGGAATCCAATAGCATTGTAGACTTTTCCCAATTTGTATCCTATTATTTATTGAGGGGAATTCATGACATAAAAAAACCTCTGCACTCTCAGTCAGCAGTAGCAGCTCTCTCTCCCGCTGCAGCTACTGTTGCTACGTTACCCTCATTTGACCCCGAAATGCGTGTATGCAGCAGCAACAGCAGCAGCTATTTTCTCATCGCTATAGCAGCGTTTTCAATATTTTTTGTACAAAACAGCAAAAACGGAAAAAGTCACATACCACCACTGACTTTACAAGTTAAAGCGCATATAAAAAAACACACACACACCCACACTCCTGACTGCTGTCAAGTCATGCAAACATAGAAGAAAGTCACAGGGGCATCAATAGCTGCTTCCATTGGTGCTGCTATGCGGGTGTACGTATGTGTTCCTCTTTCCTTTGGTACAATACGCGCCTAATCATGCGAACACATGTAAATCCCAGTAAAGCAGGGAGTAAAGTGCCCTAAAACGCTCTCCCTCTTCAACAAAAGCAAAGCCAAACATGTGCATATAATGTCCTTATGGAGCTTCATACTAAGGACGGGAAGGGAACAGAGAGATTATTTTTGAACAGAGGAACTACATATGAACGTTTTACATGTATTTTAGATTGGGGAAAGTACGTGTAAAGGAGAAAACGTGTGTGTATGTGTGCAGGGCCAGTTTTGGAGCTACATAATACATTTAGTCATTCATAATAAGCTGTCTTTCCCATCCTCCTCCTCGTCGTCGTCGTCCTGCTCCTCATCCTCATCCTCCATGGATAACAACTCTAACGTTGGTTGGAGTCAAGGCGCGGGGAGGAAGACGAGGACCTCAGGCCAAAAGATAAGATAACCTCAACCCGTCAAAAAAGACACCGACTGTGTGAACTCCTTCCTTGCCACACATATGCATTCGCGGCATGGCTTTAGTATGGCATACTAAAGCTCTTTTAGCATTACAATCCCAACGTGTGTGTCTATTTAGTAATGATAATAATAGTAGTAGCAATAACAATAATAGTATCAAGTTGACGAGAAAATTTGCGCCTCTTCTTCTCCGTCCTTACCCTGGAGAGAGTAAATGGAACACAACGGGAGGAGAAGCAGCAGTAGGTGATAGCTATGTACAGTACAGAAGCCTTCAAGCACTTGGTCTTCATACATAGCAAGCTAGCATGGCTGTGCAGGTTTCAGAAGTAAGAGAAGAAGACGGCGGACGAAGGGGAGAGGATTTTCCCCTTGTTGAACAGTGGAAATAATAATAACTGTGAGATTACCAACCTTGTCTCCTAATCGCTTCAAGTATTCCAATGGATTCAGACTTGACTTGAGCCAAGCCGACTGCTCCTCTATGCCGACTTTCCGCTCGTACAAGATCTCATTTCCGAAAGTTTTCAATGACACTGAGGCCTGTAAGGGATCATGGACAAGAAGATTGTATCACCGTCATCATCATCATCGTCATCATCATATTCAAGTCATGCATAGAATTTCACACAATGTTCCATCTTAATACCAACTACAGTTCACATAGCAACTCATTCTACGTAGTCAAGTCATGGTATCTACTATGTTAATGCACATACAGGTGGGCGTGTGTCTACCAGTATATAAAAACCGATTGGAATCACTGTCCCTGCCTGTCCTGTATGTGTATTTTGAAGTTTATCTTAGCAAAGTATCTTGTCCTCATGATGATGTTACATACTTTATTATAAGTTGTTCAAGTTGTTGTGTAAAGCATTACGGGAGAAGACGTGGTTTGGGGGGAACTTACGATGGGATCGCTGTAGTATCTTCTCATGGCATCATACTCAATGGCTAACGTCCGCAGTTTTCGCTTACTTGGTACAGCTCTTTTCTTCCGGGAGGGCATGAGGTTGTACAATTCGGCACTGTTCAATTTCCCATTTGGACCCCATATCGATTCCACATAATGCTCCAAATTCTCCATCCGTACGGTAGCCTAGGACACGGAATTTAATGTTAGATCGGACCAAGAACAAAATGAAGACGAACGAAAAAAATTTGTCCTCATCATGCTGCTGCCATCAAATCCCAACTAGTTCTACTACATGCATGCCTCACTTCATTTAGTAGTGCCCAGCTCATCTTTTTTATTTAAATAAAAGCCACTGTGGGTACCTCAAGGTTTGAGGCGGAAGGAGGGGCAGGAGGAATAGAGTGGATGATTTGAAAGAAGCATTTATTTTAAGACTGGAGGGAGAGCATAGTAAAAATGTAGGAGTAATTTTTTATAGCCCTCTAAAGTATTTTATTCTCTTACCTCAAGTACATTAATAGATTCCCCAAATAAGTCCACGGTTAAATTCAAGGATGCGGAGCGAGGAATGTAGGAATCCTGTGAATAAATTATGTTACTCTCCACTCCTCCACCTGAAATAAATTAATTTATTCCATTAGAAACTCCTCAAGGTTACTGCAGCAAAAATAAACTCCTTTTGATGTCCAATCAGGCCCAATTAAAATCCTATTATGAATCTCTTTATAGCTAAAGCTATGAACGAATGCAAAAAAAATCCTTAGAATCAGTGTTAGTTCCCATGCGGAAAAAATCTACAAAATTTCTACCATGGAAAAAGTAAAAGTGGTAATGGAGAAAGTCAAAAAAAAGTGGTGAAAGTATGGGAAAAAATTGAGACAGAAAGAAGAAGGAGAAGAAAGGGTAGAAATTTTTCCAAGGAAAATTTACTCCCCTTGTGAACAGGAGCTACTGCTGCTGTTAAAATACATTGAGTCAAGAGCGTCAGAGACGGAAAAAATATGAAAGCGAAGAGTGTAGGAGGTGGATGAGGATGAGAGGGAGGAAAAATGCAAAAGTTAACCGACTTTTCTCACCAAAGTTCAAGTCATCGTAGAAAGTTGAGATTTCAAAATTGTTTGAGAATTTTCGGACGTCGCTGGAAAACTTTCGACTCAACTTTTCATCCGCCACTAGTCCCTGAAGCTCTCCTTTACTCGGTAGAGCAGTTTCTTGCAAATTCTTCAAGTATGTCCACAAGAATGACCCCACTGGATTAGAGATAAACACACCCGCGAGATATTTATTATTGTGTCGAATAAAAATGCCTAAACTCCCTTTACAACTCCATTGGTGGATTCTGTGTTCAAAATGCTCGGAACACCGCAGCATGATCCCCGCAAATATTTTGGGTCAAAGTTACCTTGATTTACTTGTTCTGTCTCAAGGATATTTTTAACGAGTCGGATTGTCCCATAAGTTGGGCATCTCATCAGTCCCACAAAAGCTGCAATTCGAACTTCCGAGTCTTCCTGTTGATCCTCAAGGATTTGCACTATTGCACTCGTATCATAGCCACAGTTCATACGCCTAAAAATACATTAAAATAATAGTCACTCCTCATCATGACTACAGCTTCATTTACACGTTATTCACTACTGTTTTAAGTTGGGACTGAAAAAAGTGAAGGAACCTGTAGGCATCCACTGCAGCAACACGAACTTCTGCATGTTTTCCATTCACTAGACAATTCTGCAAGGCTTTTTCAATCCCAGGGGAAGACATGCCAAAATTTCCTAAACCTTTCAGGTAAATCATTATCTATTTAACCAACAAAATTATACAATTAGCACCCCCAAGTAGGCTAAATATGAATTGAGAAAACCAGCGTCAAGCTCAAAGCACCTGCTCAATATCATTCTCCTTGGACACTTCACATTTCGTCACATTAAAGTAACGTTCATAAAGTTTCGTGAGCGTGGCAATTGGATAACTACTGGAGCAATCCGCCCTATCCTTGCAATAGGTCCGAGCCAAGTTGGAAAATGTCAAAAGAACCACGGGGTACTCTTTCCTAACTCCAGCACGAAGAAGTTCAATACTTGCATTTAAAAGAGCCTCATCCGGTTTAGGAATGTAGGAAAATGATGAAATCCAAGATCGAATCGTCTCCGGTGGTGCATCCCTCCGATTAATTTTATCTCTAATAACGGACATCGACCCCGCCGTACCCACAGCCTCAAGAATCCCATCGAAATGGCTTCTGTAATAATTTCTCAAGTTCATAATACACTTTTTCCATATAATTTCATGAAAGGCTGCAACGTATCTGTGCAGTTTCCTGTTTTCAGGGCTGTACATTAGGAGGACGAGGGCGGTTGTGGGGGAGGTAGAAAAGTCTGCAATAAAATTAAGTGGCTGGCTTACCTGTCACCATGACAAATCTGAGCGGCCTCTTGAGCAAGATTCATCATAGCTTGGGATGAGAGGCCTCGAAGGATGTTCAGCAAGGATTCAAAGAGTTTTCCTGATCTCAGTTCTACTCCGTCCTAAGTAGACACAAATATATAGAAAAGAGTAGCAGAGTAAGAGAGAGAGAGAGGGAGATGGATGGAGGGAAAAGAGTAATGTAATTCTCATGTCAGCTGGTTTGTTGAAATTTATCTATGCATAAGAAGATGTAGAGACAGAGAGAGAGAGAGAGAGATAGAATGAGAGAAGTGGGAAAGAGAGAAGTAGTGTACTGTGGAGATACTTGTAGAAAAGGGGAAGAGGATAGAAAAAAAAGTCGGCACAAAACTATGTCTTCCACTTTGATGAAAAATGTACCTTGAGAGAAGTACAAAATTGGGTGAGAGCGTTTTTGGCGGTCTGAAAGTCATTAGAAGTTGGTCCAGCATGATGATGATGGTACTCGTTTTGAAAGAGTAACGAATCCCTTTTGGATGAGATCCTCTCCAGGGCTTGTCGACTACTACTGCTACTACTAATTACTTGTGCTGTTTTAGATCCCATGGAATCTTGAGTCATTATCCTAAAACTCATGTCATTCCCATCCTCATCATGTTGTTGTATAGGAGGGAAACCAACATCCTCATCGTCCTCCTCTTCGTCAACATGATGAGTCTGATCCACCGTAGAATTCGCAGTTGTAGTTGCATTTGACACTGGTGGAACTGGTGTAAAAACTGTATGAAGATTTAATTCTTGAAGGATGTATGTCACTGCACCGGCGGCTCCACGTGAGAGAGACTTGAGCCTATGGATTTCCCGGCATTTCACCCGAGACATAAGATTACGGTCTACAACTTGTTCACATACGGCGCTGGATGATACTGCTGGCATGGATTGGTGCAGCTGAAAGAAATTGTCAAATTTTAAGCTATTTTTCCCCATACTTTGTTACTGGAAAATGTTGAGATTTTCCATGAATTTTCATTGTGATATTCATCTTGATTCCAATAATATTATTATTACCGTTCCAAAATTGTATGGGACTCCTTGAATGGAGGAAGAAATGCCAAACTTGTCACCGCAAGAGTTGAGGTCTTTGGTCCTTACAAGAGTTAGACTACTGGATGTGGCCGTCCCAAGTCCATACTCCACTTTGCATCTCCCATGAATGTCACTCTGGATATGGAGAAAAGGAACATTTATTAGGATATTTTCATTCTTAAATCTCCATATTCATTCCTATCCATCACAATCTGGACAGACGTGGAACGGCTTCCTCGCATTCGCTCCAAGTTACTTTAATAATCCTGCGAACAATTTTAAAAACCGTCGTCGCATCCATAGGGAGCCATTCCCATGGACATTTTATTTTTTTCCTCTTTCTGACTGTTGCTGGAAAAATAACGTTGCTGAATAGCTACTACGCTTGGAAAAATATTACTATTTTTGATACTTTATGATGTTGACAGCAACTTTTCAACATTGTAATTACACTAGTCTCTGTGCTGCTGCTGTTTTTTCCCTTTTTACTGCTGAAGAGAAGCAATGTGAAGAAAAGCAAGCAAGGGATGAGAGGGAAGGCTTGGGACAAAACTGACCTCTTCGTCCTTATGTTCCAAGTCCAATCTGGGCATTGTGTTTTGAAAGGCGGACAAAAGACCTCTTTTGATATTCAGAGCTGATGCAGAGTCCGCCGGATTCGCGTAGATCTCTTCAATCACTCCGTCCGCATAAGAAAACCTAAAAGTTGGTCCACAAGACAGACAATCAGGCTACAAGTAACCAAGAAAATCGTACTCAAGAGACTCTTCAATAATCTTTTGATGCCAAGAAGACACAACTTCCCAACATTCTGTCCGTTCCTTCCGTCCGTCGTATAGCTTTTCATTCGGGGAAAAATATGCATGAATACAGATACGCATTGATAGTCAAAAAGTACTTGTGCGTGGGCCCATCCAGAACCATATTATAGCATGGAAATAAAGGGCGAAAAGTATGATGGAGTCTTTGATGGAATTTGTATGTGTTTTACCGGAGAGGGGAAGCTTCCAATGATTGTACTATAGTTGATCTACTGGGGCTCACTTTGCTGAACACATGATCCTCATCCTGTTTCCCTTGATGAGATTCCCAGACGTCCACGTCGCTCATCTATTCAATCATACAGAAAGAAAGATAGATAGACACTGCACACAAGTTTATTATTCAAAGTGCATGTGATTAAGATATCATTAAAAATTTTCACTAAAATGACTCGTCGTCGTCATAACTTTGTCATCCTACTTTCTCCAACTTTTTCTCCCCTTCCGCCGCTCCTTCCGCTGAACAGGGTTACGTACAGCAAGTGCGGAGGAGGAAGAAGAAGGCGAAGAATGAGGACGTGTGATATTTATTGGCGTTGGGAAAAGTGACTTACATACAAAACTGCCTCGCATGTTGAGAGAAACTTGACAGTTGCTTGACAGGAGAGGTGGAGGCCAGTCTGTTCCGAGGGACCTCCGTCAATTGAAGTTGTACCATTGAATATGTAGCTGTATGCATAGACATGATTACTCCTGTAGTGAAACTTTCTTCCACCTGAGCCGAAACCTAAAATTCATAGTAAATCCATTAAAATAAGTAGTTTTTAAATTAATCAAAAATTCCCACACCTCGTCGTATGCTTTGCTCCATGCGAAAATAATAATAAGTAGAAAAATGTGGGCGGAAATCCTGGTTGCTACAAAAATTGTATAGCTATAAAGCAGCATGATGATCATCCTGATGGTTGTATTTATGGAAACATAACATAACATATTTTGCTATCAACAAGTTCATCGTCACGATAGAAAAGACGATTCGTTTTTTTCGTTAACGAATGAATGAATGAACGACTGACTGACTGACTGAGTGAGTGGGTCGAAGATTGGGATTACGAGGGTCAGGATAGGGCTAACCTCTTCATTCACAAAATAACCAGCTGGAATATGGGCCAAAAAGTTGTTATGGTTATAAACGGCTAAAAATATGTATATTTTTATGTTTATGTAACGCCTCTGTGAACTACTGCACGAGTCATCCCCATTTCAGCTTCAAGGGTGTCCCATATATGGAATGTATTTAAATTAAATAGAACAGCCACCACTAAATTAAATTAACTCAATTACCAAACTCGTTTTTTACCTGCATGACGACTCAGTTTTTTCAGCTTGCATTTTTTCCTTTCTCTTCCTCCTTCCGATTCGGATCGAACTGTCAAAATACCTACAACAGAAGATTAAGAAGAAATAAAACAAACAGGAGAAACGCTCGTGTCAGTCCTCCAACTTTTCAGTCCATGGCAGTTCGGCCAACGTTTTCGACACGTTTTGGAGAGTCATTTTGCGAACGTGTGAAACCACACATAGTTGAGCCCTCAGCTGCCACAAGGGTGCGCTTTGTAAAAAAAATGGATTTAAAATGAATTTTCTTACATAGTAGAAATAATAGAAGAAGGGTCAAGATTTTTCCAGATGTCAACTCCATGATGGTTCAGTCATTAGACACGTTTAGCTATTTTCACGTCACACATGTAGTTCGGTAGTTTTGTGAGGAACTGAAAATGGGGAGAACACAAGTGACTGACAAATTAGCTGTGAAACTGTGTGGATGCACAGGAGATTTATTAATCACTGGAGTGACTTTTGAAGAAGAAATTAAAAGACCAAGAAATCGTATCACTATTAGTAGCTCCGTAATGCAAACTGATGTGTATGTGTTGAGATCAAGGCGACTATCAATATCCATCCATCCACCTCTCGTCAGTTAGTGTCTTTTAAGTTTGTATAGGGACTTGTCTCGATCTTAAAGAGCCTTATCATAAATGGCCGGCGTCAGAAACTTTGACGGTCTGTTTAGCTACCACTATACTCCATTGCCTGTCATCATTGCTCCAAGCAGCAGACGCTGCTCTCCTGTATAGATTATTATTGGACATTATACACACATGATCTTCAGGATGGCATAGTAGCTAAAGCTAAGTAATAATAATAATGCTGATAACGGCCCTCCCAATAGCCTTATAATCATTATGACAAGCCTTGTAACATTATTTCACGTGCATCTTCCTAACTTTTAAAGTCACTCTTGGCCATTATTGTAACTGTGCTCACATACAGTTACGGATGTTGTAAATGCAATGAACTGACCCATTCTGCAGTTGCGTATCTTTTTTCGTATCTCAAAAGTAAGCATCCATTTTATCCCACGTCTTCCCCTCACAATCCTCAATCTTCCTCACTTTACTATGACTCATCCAGAGTGGGGTTTTTGGGTTCTTTTTCCCCATTTTTTTCCTCTTTTCAGCGTAGCATCATCATATCCCAATTCCAAGTAATATTGGAATGCTATAATCTCAAGGCCGTAATATACTCTTGATGATAAGGACAGATGTGATCCAAGGGTTAAAATAATATCCTTGTGATGGATCCATCTTCTTCTTCCACTATAGCCACAATGCCACGGAGTCTATGGAATCATCCACTTGGAATAAACTCTGTTTACTTTGCCTTCTTCTCTGTCTAGTCAGGTGATGAAAAATAAATAATTTTTTTCAATAAATTTCTGTAATTGTACAAGTGGTTTTTATTATTGATTTTCTAAAATTTTTCATACACTTTTTTATTATTATTTTCAACTGCATATTATAATAATAATCATAATGAGGATTTTTCATATGAGAAAACAATAATGGGCTTGGCTGGCAATTATAATAATAATGGCATTCATTACTTTCAGAATTTTTCAGGGGCGAATTTTACTGGTGTTTCTGTATTGCAAGTAACCGCGTCCACATGTTGTGCAATTTTCACTATTGCTTTCTCTCAAACTTGTTGCTGCTCTTTTAACACACGGTCATCATCATCAGTTTCTATTCACTATTATTTGACGCACTTCCCTTGGTGCTTTTAGTTCCACTGATGTAATGTTTCCACATAAAGTTTTTCCTGTTACTCGCACCAGTTTCTGTACTGCTGCGGCTGCTGGTCTTCGCAAGATGGACGACGATGGAATCATGTACTTTTCCGAGTTGTAGATGATGATGAGCATTCATTTATTCATATTTCTCTTCTTCCTGTATTCACTTGCAATTTGCCCCTCCTGGGTCGGACATTAGTAACATTATTTTGGATATTATATTGCTAGCATACCGTTTTCATCCATGTTCGTATCTCGTATCTAATGTGTACATTTTTTCATATATAATAATAACATACGTATAACTCTGTGTTCCTTCCGACTTCTTGGAAACTCATGTGTACATAGCTGCTGGACACATAATACAACTGCTTTATACACACACACACTTACACACCAATCTGACCATATTGTTTCCTCATAATCATATCCGCCCTGTCGCATTTTTTTGGTTTGGAATACAAAAACAGTTTTTTTTGGGGGACGAACTGTAACAACAGCATTTTTTTTATTCCTAATATGTAACTTTAGCTATTAGTTTTAATATTATTATTATCTTAGTTTTTCTCTCTAGAACTATGACTTGATTTAATTATTGCACCATTTCTGTGGTAGTTAGTAGTTACATAATAATTATAATATATATTTATAAGTTACCAACAATAGTAACAGTAATTTCATGTTTTTTAATAATAATTTTATATATTCATCATCATTAATATTACGTATCTGTATACTGTCCATTCATTGTTGTTGTTGCTTCTTGAAATGTTGTGGGGCGGGGGGCAATAGGAATATGGAGGAAGTTGGGTGGGGAGCTACAAAAATGTCAACTAATTATTTAAGTTTAAAGTAGCTAATCGTAATATATAATTACTTGTCCGCGTCCGCTCTCGTCTGTCCACTGGGCAAAATGGCTTATTGACAAAATTTATCACCATACAAATTCTCATCATCATTATCATCAACATGATCATCGTCAGTTTCTTCAGCTTAAACTTGACTCAGTTTCAGTTTCCTTCCTTTGCACTATGTATAAACACATTCTCTTTTGCCGCACTCAAAGCATCCACACACGCAGAACAATTGGGGAAGATGAGCACTATGGCCAACTATATATTTTTTTTCACTTGTAACAACACACAGACACATGCATGCGCAATTAGTATTATAGCCAATCTAAGATTTAATTAGTAATTTGTTTCGTAGTACATCTCCGGACGTGGATTTCAACAGTTATGTGCATTTTAGCTATGGCCTATTCACAGAAAATTTACATGAATCATCATTATCATCATCACTTGAACCTTTGATGGCCGTCATAATGAGTTCCCTTTCCTTCATCATCTATTAGCTACTTCTTCAATACTATAACAGTAGCTATGTCCTAATTATTATCATAATTCTTTGTTAATCTAATCTTAAATTGTAATGGCAGTAATACTAATTAAGAATTAATAGTAATTGTTGATAATGTATTCTGTAAAACTGTTTTATAATAATACAATTTTATAAAATTATTTGTCCCGGAAAAAAAATACACACTTCTCTCTGCCTTAACAACTGTTGTGGTGGTGACGCGTGTGAATAAAATTACTTTTACGTATAATAATGAATCTGACCTTTGACATTGTCATCGTTGCCACAAACTGTTGTCGTATGTGCAACAGTGTTTAGATTTACGGATTTGGGGTAACTTTTTTGCCAATGGGTAAACTCGTTGAATTGCATCTAAAATTGTTGAAAAAAGATGGGAATTTGCTCTTGCGTTCTGTCCTGAAGATCCACAAGGGCATGTTGGGACCGGTTAGGTAAACTAACTAAAGCATTGGTGTCCTCACGGCTGACCCAAAGTTCCATTATAATCACTATGTATTACTCTTTTTATTATTGTTATATGCACACAAATCTCCATTCGTTTCGGCTCCATTTTTTCATCACTCCTGTGTCAGTTTCTATATATATATATGCGGGGTGAAATAATTATTATTCTTACTTGGAAAACTCAACTGAATGCTGATATGCTCATAATAATACTTTTGTCTGTGTATACGTTTGGACGTTAGGAATTAAAGGTGAACAATAATAATAATAATTGTTGGAAGTGGAACAGACGAAATAATTGTTGTTATTATAAACTGTGGTGGGCGGGGAGATGAACGCGTCCATGTCTCCAATACAGCCCGAGGTTGACGTCTGGATAAAGCATAACAGCCGGGTATTAGCTTCACTGAACATGTACATGTTATTGTTGCCCCGGGTAAATTGTTCAGAGAAAATATAAAGTGTGAGAATAATAATTATAACCACGGCTTCTCCACACTACTTTGGTTACATGGGTTCCGCAGTACCCACCGTCGTCATTGGGTCGGCACAAATCCATAAATTGTCACTATTTTATATACAACTTGTCGTCGCACCGGCACTTGACATTATTATTAGGACTGTAGTGAAACACTACAAAACAACTCAAGAACTGACACAGTTTTCTTCCGCACCATCACCTTTCTCCGCTGGACGCACTCACTCACACACATACACACGCAACGAGTCCAGTCAATTTAGGATCAATAACAATGCACGACATAACAAGACACTCCAACATTAATCTTCTTGTTCTTATTCTTGAAAACTTGAGAAGAAAGTTTTGTTGATGTAATATAGACGTTCTTGGAAATATCTTCTTCTGTCTGTGTGTTGTGGAATTGCAAAAAGTAGGAAAGGGTGGGCATTTATTATTATTACTATTTATTTATTGTAATTAATTATTTTATTTGTAGTATTATTATTATTGATTGTTACCAACTTTCAAGTCCAAAATATATATGTATAGAACCGTTGTGAATTTTAATTTTCTTCTGTCTAAATAGTTCCTATGTCGCCATGAACGTGAAGTACACGTAGATGACGATGACATTGACTATGAAGAGGATCAAGTTGACTCCGAGAACTACGAGTATTACTACATACGTGTTGTAAAATGGGGAGGGAGGACGATGAGGAGATGTAATTGTTGTGGATGAGCTAAGAGATCTACTACTAGACTTTGGCTCATTATCATAACAATGGCATATTAGCCGTGATGAGGATACTACAGATGGACAGGAGGAAATGAAGTGGAAGAAATAATGCAACGACCAAGAAGGCAGACACGCGAGGGGCGCTTTGGGGCACACTGGTCGTCGGAGGAACGCTGTTCACTACAACTTCAGCCTTCTTCAAAATTGACAATAGCATGTGGCTGTGGATTATTGGATCATTACTATTCACCAAGGACTCTATAACTTGAAGGACCGGAAGACACTGTTCCTGTAAAAAAAACCACAAAAACACGCAAATTTAAGAAACCGCCATGAAAATACCCTCCTTCGCAGCATTTAAAAGAAGCGCGGTTTTTAAAAAATCCAGCATCATCCGACCGCACTCAAACTGCATCCGACTTCACATATCATTAATTATGACTCTACTAAAAACTACGTTGATTCCCAACTTTGTCCCTTTTGGGTGATTTGTTCAATTTATTGAATAATTAATTCCATTTAATCGGAAAGGCATCAAGTGCAGAGGGGAAGAAGGGGAATCTGGCAGGGATTCAAACCTTTTAAAACTTGGGAGGACAGACAAAATAGGAAAAACTTTTCTAAAACTTTAACGCCATCGCAGTCATTCTAGTCGTCGTCGTAGTAGTCCTCCTCCTTCTAACCATCCCCCAATGGTCCTCTACCAATATAATGCCTATGTATAGGTGGATAGACAAACAAACAAAGTTCATCCAGTCAAAGTCATCCCATTTTACTGGTCATGTTACTTACGCGACCAGGAAAGACCACGAGTACTACTACTTATTCCATGTCATTCGGCCAGGCCTAGTATAGCTGTAGATGGCTATGACAAGAAAGTTCTCAATGGCTTTTTTGCAAAGCTATACCTAAGAAGTATAGCTGTCTATTACCCGCCTGACCTTCTCCGTCCTGAGTTTCTTAAGGATTTCCATAGCTACTATGGATTGGAGTTAGTGAAAGTTGAAAAAGGGTGACATGGGAGCAATTGTGACTGATAAACATTTTCCGGTCGCGTTGTCAACGACGACGAACAATAATAATAATAATTGGAATGGCTTGCATGCTTCACAACCATCCATAAGTAGAAGGAGAGCTAGCTAGATAATAAAAACTCCTAAAGAACACACACACACACTCACGAGTTCCCTCATTTCCATTTGTCAGCAGCATGCGCTAATTCTCCATACACCTATGGTCCACGTAGAATCCAACTTTTTGTCACCATGCCAGCCAGTTAGCATGGTGGTGGAAAAATGGGAAAATAATTTTTAAATGCCAAACTCACAGTTAAGCTCTTAAGGAATTTTTCTGCTTTTGAAAAATCTCTGTCATATTTTCAAAACAAGTAAATCCAGAAGCCCGAACAAATAGAAAATATATTTTGTTTTTTGGACGGAGAGGAACTAAAGAGGAAAATGAGGGCTAATGTTCTCCTTTCTCCATATGGGGTTAAGCAGAAATACAAAAAAAATGTCCTATGCACCAAGCAAGAACTTTCCCTCAAATGACTAATGATAAAGATCGCGTGCAAAAACTTTTTGGCACCGCTGGAAAATAGTTTTGCGCATATGTAGCTGCTATATGGAGCTCTGTGCGGTGTATAATTTCAAATTCCCTTTTAAACAGACCACTTTATAGCTAATAAGAAGAAGAAAGAGGGAAAATGCTAGAGTTGGGGCGGTGGCAGGGCGATTTTCATAGGGTTTTCCACGTGAGTGTGTGTATGTATGTATGTATGCTGCAGCATCGGGTTTCGTGAGCATTCCTCACGTACTGACATTTTCCATGTTACTGGCTATAGAAGTTCTGGTAGAAGTGGTAACATGCGAGATAATTAATAAGGAAATTATTTCTTCAACTCAATTATTACCCATATCCTCTCCTTCAAATTATATGTGAAACCTACTAATAAGACAGATTGACTGAGAAGCCCTGGAGGGAAGAATTCGGAGAATTTCAAGCTGAAAATTACACAGCACATTCCACCTTTCGCCCTCTCATTTCACACTTCCAACGGGACTTTTAAAAAATCATAAGGTTACGGTGGCGGACGGCAAGAAACTGCTGTCACTTTGTATAGCTAAACCTGTAGCATATCGAGTCATAATAGTATGAATATGCGGCTCATCATCATCGTCGTTGTCGTTTTCTGATCAAAACGCCTACAGCAGTTAAATGACATTTGGAAGAAGCGGAAATAGAAGGCATTAATGAGGGACTTGGAAAGGAGAGAGAGAGAGAGGTGTTCTTACTTTTTCTTTAATCAGAAATGATTCGGAGACGGTCTGTCTCGTGGGAATATTGGCACCATCCTCTTCATACAACGTCGCATTGATAATTAAATTTTCTCCTTCCGCTTTGAAAAGGTCCAGGCGACAGCTCGTCTGCTCAGAGAAAAGAGAAAATCAACGTTATACAGCATTACATTTTACACAGCTCTCTTCTTCTACATGTTCAAAACAAGTGTTCGTGTCTGTTGGTCGGTCTGTGTGAAAGCAAAGCATCTTGATTCGATTAAAAACAAGTCGAGTCCAGGCAGCTGTTTTGTAGAAATAGAGGATCAGGCAGAGCAACCTCAAGACGTGTACCGTCCAGTGTTGTGCTCGGTCAAGGACACAGATCATGAGGGTAAGAAATCAATTATTTTCCTCCGAGGCTCACATTATCCACTTACCTTCGCCTCTTTTACATAATACATCCGTTCTTGATGGATGCATGCTGCCGAGCACAAGCAGCTTTCAACCCCCGTCCCCCCAGTACTAAAAGTCATATCCCATGCAAAGTTGACTTTCACTCTATGAGAGCTGCTTTCACCTGCCGCTATACATAGCTATAACCATGCATCCTGAACATGCATATATCTGGCAAGTTTTACAAGCATGCCAGGATTTTATGTTGCCAACATCTGCACTACTGGAACAACATAAACTTTATAAATAACCTACCTCACAGCCTTTTCATGTAACTTCTTATAGCTATCTTCATGACAAGTAAAAAGAACAACAGTAGCATCTGGAATGTTTTAATGTTTTACAGCCTGATATTCCCAACACCTATTTTTCCCATTAATAAAACAAGACTGTTTTTCTGCCCTAAAACCTAAATTTAGCTCATGCTACTTTATTTATCTGGAATTTTAAAGTACTATATGCTATGCACTGAAGGGAAATTTAAGAATTTAATGATCATCATGAAAAAAAGGTGCAGTTTTTGCAAGATCAAAAGCTGGGCTGAAACGCACATGAAAACTGGGACGACGATCATCATCAATAATTATTGCTGTCCGATCAAGGACTACTGCTAGCTCTAGAAGAGCGTTACTGCTGCACGTAGACGGAGGGATTCTGGAATGTCGCCTTTCAACTTGGTTTTTATCAACGTCATTATCATCATCGTCATCATCATCACCATAGGAAATCAATACTAGATGCAGTCACTCGACAAACACAAACTTTCCCCTCAATTACTCTGACAAGGATCCCCCTTGATTCTTTTATAGATGAAATTAAACGTTTTCCCCCCAAAGCATTGCCATACATGAGAATAGGAGCTAGGAGCTTGAATAACTTTCTGTTTGAATTGCTATCTCGAGAAAAAAGAACTCTTCTCTCCATATTATTCTCATTTCATTTCATCACGAATTCTTCTTTTATAACAACTGGGAAGGTCCAATAATGTTCATGGCTACTTACCACGTCATCCACTTCTAACTATTATGACCACCAATACTAGCTACTAGCATTGCTATTTAGTAAGCTTTCTCAAAACTAAGTAAGTAACCAAGGCTACATGTAGCAAACTACTCCTGTACTATAGCAGCGTCATGATGATAAGGTAACGAGAATAAATATAAAACCCCCTTGTCCTCAGCTGCTGCTGCTGCATTACTAAACACATGGAAAGAACAGGTGTGCAAATGTCCAAGGACATATCACATCACATCCTCGTGATGACTATGGAGGTATAGTGAAATTTGTCAGTTAGTAGTCAATTTACGTTTTGTGGAGTTTGGGCAGGAAATGAGCGGCTGGTGAAAGGGATGATGATGATGATGATGATTGTATGTGCATGTACATGTGTAGCCTTAGGACTGACTTGTATATGTGTGTATGGCTATAGCATTTACTCACCCCATTGAGCTGACGAAGTTTAGAAATGCCGTTCCCTGCATGATGGACGTATTGATTATGGAACTGAGGAGAAATTAGTTGCTGAAGTGCCTGGACGACATCCTGAGCGGAGAGTTGAGTGTGAGGCTTCAAAACATTCTCATCCTTTTTCGAGTATCCCAGAAAGAGAAAAACTCCAGGATAGAGTGTGTATGTACCTGAAAATTAGAAAAAAAGCATAGTTTTTACATACAGATCCTCATTTGACACTCAGAGTTAGAGAGACGAAATTTTCTGCTGCCAAAAACATTTCAAAAAGGACGACGTCGACGACCACATGGACGAGGACGAAGAAGAATAAGTTGGATACTCTGGAGACTTTCTCCATCGAGCAAGTTGCTTTCATGAGCAAGCAAACAGGGAGGGAGAGAAGGAAGCAACTGGGAAAGCTAAAAGAGGGAGGCTTAGAAGGGAGAAATTATTACATTTTTATTGCATTTTGATGAAGATGGATGAATAAAATATATGATTTCCATTCCTTGGTCTGTAACTATTTTTTAATTTTCCCTCTC
>JAQFYD010000113.1:0-29105 GCA_034694225.1 Bourletiella hortensis | reverse complement strand
ACTAAATGCATTGGCTTTATGGTTTCCTGGCAAGCATGAGATAGTACGGTGTTATTTCAGTAAAGAATATTTTGTCGGGTGTATCCTCGTGAGGTTGCAAGTCTTCTCTGACGATATTTAACAACCTGAAATGAGTTCATTCGAGTATTCATGATGAATATTCCCCTGGTACAAACATTGTCAACAATCAGCACTTACTTGTTTTTAATATCTTCCAGTTCCTTTTGTGCAGCTTCTTTTCCCTCTTGCTCCAAGAAAGTTGCGAAAACAGACCATGTTTGGAACCCTTCAATCATGGAAGCCAGTGAGATTTTCCGTGCGTAGGAGTATGTGTCATCCCTGCCAAAATGTGAAATTTCAATTTTTCCGTTACCTAGGTCCTAGATGTTTCAACTGTGTTTAAAATTTACCCTAGTCCTTACCTAACAAAGTCATCGTATGGAATTGTGATAGTGGTGCAATTATTAACAATGTATTTTTTGAACGGCTCTGACCAATAGGATGACAATGGTCCTCTGGATATGTACTATAGTATTAAATATTTGCTGAATCAAACAAAGTTTGATTGTCATTCATGAAACAGTTCTTTTCGTAACCTCTACCTCTTCCATGGCCTCTCGTATTGCTTGGTTTCGTCCTGGATTTCTGTCCCACTCATAAATAAAGTTACAGTACCCAAAGAGTGCCATCACTCCCCCTGGTGCCAAAACTCGTAAACCCTCTGCGAAGAACTTGGCATGATCAAACCAGTGAATTGCAGTCATTACTGTTATAAGTTGGACACTTCCGTCCTCAACATTCAGACTCTCTGCTGGACAAACTCTAAGCAATTCAATAGCATAAATAACTGCGATAGGAGTTCTGAATTTATGTGTGGATCTTACTCAAATTTCACATGCCCCCGTTTATTGTCCTTGTTAGCTTCAGCCACCTGGGAAGGACTTACATCAGTACCAATGACCTCCTTGAAAACATCTGCATATAAGTAGGTATTTTGTCCCGTCCCACAACCAACATCTACAGCTAACTCCAGCTCTCCCGCGTACTATTAATATAAACATAACACAGCGGTCACCTATCACCGTTGCTCCTTTTTCGTTTGACTACTTTCCACTTTCCGGAGACACTGAATCCTTTTAAATGACCGAATAAGTGAAATTGATTATACCTTTTCTCTTAAGTATCCGATGACTCTATCAATTAAGGCTTGCGGAGGACGCGGTCGGTATTGCTTATATTTCTCGGAAAGATCCACTGTCTCAAAGTAGCGGTGAGCCATGGTATGGTGGCACTTTATTTACAAAGGAGGAAATTTGCGCGGATGGGCTTAATCCCTACCGGTTGCCGTAGTGAAATGCGAACTTAATAAACTGGAACGTCAATCAAAGAGTTGCTATGGCAGTCTACAGTAGCAAAGCCAGAAGGTTGACTGGAGGATTGCTGAGTGTCTCAATCTCAAGGACGAAATATGATTAACCGATAATTACTGCTGATATGAAATGTCAAGCCACTGTACGCAATGAATGTAACTATAAAAAACAGACCAAATGAGAACTCTGCCTAACGCAAGAAGGTCCAGTGCCATAAACTGCTCGGGACCTTGTGACTCCACTTCAGATACAAGCGCATATAGACAGAACATTGCTGGAGCTGGACAGCTGATATTCCTTTAAAATTGTATGTTTATTATTCATCTTCATCCGAGTATGGCTTTGATAATATATGCGAAATAACAACATACATAAGAAGGGCCCTTTGAAATACTTTCCGTACTTCAATGATTGGTGACTTTAAAACTTGCTATACTTTAGCACAAAAATGTAACTCACATGTGTTACAGTTCATTACAGTTATTACTCTCAACATTGCAAAGGCAATTTGACATTCTGAGTCAAAGAACTTGATGAAATAGCACCATGGTTCCCTCTTACAATTTCCCAAGTTTAGAAAACCATTAACTTGATAATATAAATATTACGGTTTTTACCGTTCAACAATAACATTCACTGTCGTCATAACAGAGATACCTGGTCACTTGAATAAATTATCCACTTATCTGCATATTCATGGACTAGCACTCAGCTACAGCAACTCGAATTTCACAAAATCACATACACTTGTTAATCAAAGTACAACTACGTCACATAGCAATCACATCATAACAACTTTGAGAATCCTTAACCTTTCTTAAATTGCGATCTATCAACTTCTGCGTAAAGATGATATTATTTCCAACTGACTCTTACTTGACTTTTAACTAGGCTTACTTGCTACTCTAAACTTTCAACTACGCAGGTTCCACATAGCATCACATTGTCATCGGTTTATAGTGAACCAGCATTACATCTTCAATACTGCCAGCCATTAGAAGAAAATGCCCGTCTGATTAAGTATAGGGTAGATAGATAAGCCTGCATCAGTTGCTATATAACGTACATCTCAACAGTTTCAAACATATGGACCAAAACATTTGCTCTGGATTATTCCGTATAAATATTCTTTAGCTACCTTTCTAACGATTTAATTAATTGATTAATTGTGTCTAAGTTCAGTAATTATCAAATAAGCGTGTCTTCATCATCTTCTCCGTTACCAGTGCCACGCTTTCGAACAGTTGATCTCCCAGGTTTACTGTCTCCGTTGCTGTGATGATCGTCGTCCGCGGAAAGTTCCAGCCTTTCCAACATTTGAAGGCTGTAACGCTCCACAGAACCTGTAAAATATTCGTGAGTGGAATACCAATTTTGCCGTATGATAAAATAAAGCGTGCAAAGTGCGCTAAGAATGTTTTTAAAAGTGAATGAAAGAAAGCATGCACATGCTTATTGGGTCGCATACCAAAACTTTCTCTGTATCCACACGTACTAGAGGTTCTGGAGAAGGAGTTCTGACTCTCACAGTCTCCATTTTGGGGAGAAGTTGACGTTTTCCTTTTCTTGGATCTAATCTTCAGTGATGCCTTCTGGACCTTGTCACTTTTATTGGAATCGATTGAAGAAGATTTGTCGTCGTCTGGAAAGTCCTTGTCTTTTCTCAGAAGTTCATCTTGCGGGGAAGGCGAACTTGGGGAGTCTGGCCTTTGCTGATTCTCTTCCTCCATGTCAACACTCGAGAACTTTTTCATAACAAGGAAATACAGGAAATTTACGAACGGGCATTCGAAATGGAAAGTCCAACAGCCTATTAGGCCCTGCTCACCTCCAAATTCCCTCGCCGACTTTTCCGAAAACGAAAAGTTTTCCTACTTTGAAACTTCTGGCGTTGAAGCCGATGTTGTTTAGGTACATCCTCTTCAGCTGCATAACTCGTCTCGGGCACATCAGATCTCTCTGGCTGAAGCTCGAAAGTTTCTTCGCTCCGTTCTGTATCCAATATCATATTCAAAAAAAGAACAACATCAAATTTTACGGACGAATCCGAACACCTACTTCGTAGGACTTGCTTCCTGTAACATTACAGTACCTCTATATTAAAAATAAAGAATGAAGAAACACAGCGAATCGCATTCATACGAAAATTGTAATTAATACTAAAACAATGAAACAGAAAAAAGCCGAATCAATTCCCATTATTTTTCTGAGATGTTCGTCTTTGTCCTTTTTAAGAAACCTTTGGGAGCATCCAGCGGTACTTGGAATTATGTCACACCTTTCATAAATCTCGACAACCACCAAATGAGCTTGTTTCAAAACTGCCAAAGCACGGCCACACTCCAAAATAATACTACAAACTGAAAGGGAAAACACATTTTGGTGGCTTAGAAACGGCGTTTCAAACAGTAAATCAGTCGAGCAAAGGCACACACACAAAAACCCAAAAGTCTCTTAAAAATGACTTGATAAACTTGAGGCTCTACGAAAGAAAGGTAGAAAAAATGGGGAAAATTAATTAAAATGACTTTCACATGGAAAAACGCACACCCACGGATTTCCCATCTGTGTATTGGTTTGTGTTTCAAAATTTTTCACAGATTTGAATCCGGCTGAAATTGTTTGCACAGCTACATAACGCTTCTTTCACGTTTGTCAGTTAAACGACACATTCACAGGGATTTGGAGACAGCGTGTGAAAATCCAACAGCTACTAAAACACACACTGTCCATAATACAAAATTACTATCCTTTAGTGTTAACGGGAAAATGGAAAGCTAGAAATAATTCTGATTTCACAATTTTAGAGTCTAAAAGTTGTTCAAAGTGGACGCGAAATCTATAGTGAAAACTGGTGGTGAGGAGGAAGTTGCAACAACGGGAGACATGTTCGGTTCTCGCCTATCATGGAATGTACGAACGAACCAAGGACAAAATAGCATTGGTGTTAAGTGCTCCATAAATTCCAGGGTTGTTCACTGTGCAAATTCTACGAAAATTGAGGTGCTCAGAGGTTTTTGCACGGAGAACTGGCTCCAGTTCCCACAAATTTATATACAGCTCATGATTAAGGGTAAAAATTATTTTACATTTGTATGTATATATACAGGACTTGAGAAAAATGAATTTTCCTGCAGGAATTTGCATGTACAGAGACAGAGGTGCAACAGTTGCCATAAAAAGTGCACCAAGATTAAAGTGAGGACAACAACACTGGAAATTTTACCCTTTTTCTCCTCGATGACGTTGAATTTTATAGAGCCACTTTCATACCCACAATTCTACAGAGTGGAAATTTCCCGTTATTATTAAATTATAAATTTCAACATTACTCGGCCACAGTCTCCAATGTGTCTCATAAGCTTATGTTATTGTAGACACCTAACTACGAAAGCGGAAAACTACTGGACAACCCATGGATTCATTAATCAGTCGCTTCTTTGCCTCAATTCCCTTTTCTCTAATATGAAGGGCAGATCCGGTGAGCAGCGTAGGCGGGATGAGTAATTAATTATTGTTGTTAGTACGAAAGATTAGTAGTGAGGGTGAGAAATCAAAGTATAACAGAGAATATAGAAAGAGAGAGAAATATTAATTTTGACAGAAGAAAACAGATTTGTTGTTTTCGAGAGAGAAGAAGATGGAAGAAAAGAAGAGACCTTTAGCCTTGAGGATAGAGTTTTCAGGGATAGTAAACGGAGCATCACCCGCAATGCTCACTCGTCTCATGAACCGATCCACCATTCGACCTTCAATAAGTTGACAAAGCCCGCATATTTTGTTCACATCAAGTCATTCACAAAAATTATTAACAACTTGTAGCTTTTCAATCATGTCATAGCATTGGTCATTAACAAAGTGGAAGACACAATCATAGTTTCAAAAAATAAGCGTCAGAGTACTCCATACTTGTGTAATTTTTTAGCTGCAGTTGAACTCAATGCAAAATAATTGGCTTATAGCGCTGCTGTAAATGGCTGACTGCCCTCGTGGTTTGTATTTGCTTCCACTGCAAGCGACTAGTGAATCAAATTTGCTCATCAAGTTTTGCACGGTAAGTTATGGAGCGCTTTTAGTGATTCAGTGAAGCAATTTAATTTTACAATCTACACCTAGCCTCCAGCCAGCTAGAGAGAGAGACTATGAAAAAGTGCACACTGCCTTGGAAACAGGGCTGACACAGCACACACGGCGTATGACCGAAAAAATAATTAAATATATACAGAAGGGACACCATGGAAAATTCACATTCACAAACAGGCGCCTTCAAAGATTAATTAAAAAACTAGTAAAGCGATAAACAGGAAGCTTTATAACTGACAGGAATAAGTGGCACAGTCTCTCTCACGCATCATTTTTGCCCTATTTAATTCCCTCTTTTCACACACATTTTCAGTGAGTTTTCCAGGATTTTATCTTCAGCTCAAAGTTGAGGTTGTTACAGGTAAAGCGAAACGTACCATGAGTGCTTGGTTTCACCCTCACGCTTGATTCTCTGTTCAAGCCTTTGTGTATTGTCTGTGTTGATCCTTTGCTCTCATCTGAACCACCAAATCTTGCTGCTAAGCCCGGGAAAAGTTCTGATAAAGATGGCCTCGGACGACGATTAGCTTCATTAGCTTCCAAGTTCACATTCTTTTTACTCACTACAACCTCTTCTGGAACAAATCAATGAACGTTATGTACCTGCGAGACATTCAGTATTTAGACTTGATTTAATGCTATAAAAATTACGTGATTCCAACTCCTCCTTTAGTTGCTTCATTTGATGCGCAAGCTCTACCAGTAAACTTCCTTTGCATTTTCCCAAGGTTACGCAACGTAGCTTCTCCCGAATAGCAAACTGGTATTGCCGTTCGTAGTCATTTGTAGGAGGTTTAGACATCTTGAAGCAAGAGGGAGAATGAAACATAAAATGAAGGAATTCAACAAACTGAATTTCAAAGCCACGTCTCCTACCTTTTCAGCAACAAGTGGGCAGAACATTGGAAAAATAGAAGTCCGGACTGTGACGACAAATTCGAGAAAGTCCCACAGAGGAGGGCCCCCTTCGTTTCTGTTTCCGAGTTCCTGAACTGCTCTAACGGTTCGAGACCACTCGGTGCTCAGTTCCATGTCGAAGCAAACGCAAAGGATCTTCAAACCAAGAAATGCAATTTGACAGGAGGACAAACGGGGTTTCTTCTCGCAGACGCTGCCGGATCTCGTCGCTCCAGTTCCTCCTGCTCCCGTTCCCACCGATGTGCTATTGGCCTCTGTTGTGGTTTTAATTCGGGGTGCGCCGACGTGAATACTATTCAGTATTACGTTCAAAATGTAAACGATGTCTGACTTCCTCATCCTTGGTACGTCCTTTCGACCACTTCCAACTCGAAGGCACATTGGTAACAGCATGTTCATGAGTAAGATGTCAGACTTGTCTTGGAGTGACGGGACGGAAGGCTGCATGCCACACGCTTGTTCCAATGAATACGTTTCCTGAAACGGAACAATTTGTCAAATTGAGTCGTCATGACAATATTCTGTGACGAGTTATTTCCTGGGTTGTCGAGTGAACGTACCCCAAGAGCTCGAGCTTGAAGGGCCAACAATCTGACGACGGTGGAACAGAAGTGAGTGGGAGGGATTTTGCCCATAAGTGCTGCTCCAGCGGAACTCAATCCCAGCTCACTAGCCTGGCCCTCACCCATGAGAAGACACTGGCAAGTTTGAATGAACGACTTCAAGTGTTGCATATGAACAATGTAAGGATGACGCCATAATGTTTGGTAAATTCCTTTGAGCAAACCAGCTGCAGCTTCCCAGTCGGTATGACGCTGAAGAATAAAGAGAACTTTCATCTACTCACACTTACAGCGGCATTCCGTAGATTTAGCCGTACAACTTACCCTAATGGACGTCTTCTTACAAATTTTAGCAAAGGTTTTGTCCATCCTTCTTAAGAACGCAATAAGGGCAGGCCTGGCACTTTCATGGGCCCAGTCTCCAAACGGGAAAATTTCTACCATGTAACGCTGAAGCCCTCGACATCCCATAGTTGCCGGGTCGTAGGGACTCACCTTGAGCAGGCTCATGGCAACCTCTGATAGTCGCTGTCAGTAATAAAAATACTCATTACATAATGCTCCTGTGTTCAACAGCCAGTCTCGTATACTCACCACATGGCTTTTGCTATCCAGTAGCTCCACTGGTTTAGCCTCCGCACCACCTTTCTTGGCAAGCTCCATCAAACGAGCTGAACTTTTTGAGTAGAAATCAGACACCAAAGACAAAAGAGTATCTCTGGGGCGTCTAAATTCATCCCGGATTACTTCAGAATCTTGCATATCCCGGTCATAAGCGCTCTTATTTCTCGAATGATCACTCATGTATTTGGAATGGGAGTCATCATCAGCGAACTCGTATCCAGGAGTCATGAGTCCACCTTTGGAAGCATAATTCCTTTGGCTTGAGCCCCTTAAATCTGTCGCCTCGGACATCTGAGGTCCCGAGTAGTTCCTGAGACAACCGCAAAGATTTACTTATTTTTTCAGAATAACTGCAACATCGGAGAACAGTGTTGACTCTTCTTACTTTGCAAGCGGTTCGCAGTTGTTCACAAGCGTCTTGAGAGCAACAGCAATGTGGTTTATCACATCTCTCTCTGTCTTTCCTTCCGTCTTATTTGTCTGAATGTGCATGAGGTATGGGGGCAAAACGGCTTCAAGGATTGTCTGCAAACAAAAGTTTCCAATTATCTGCTTGCGGATGCAGCCCTCAAAACTAAAAGGCTTTTTTTGCGCGACAGCTCACCAACATCTGCTGCCCTCGTAAGGAATCTGAGGCATATGCGACTACACAAACACACATTGAAATACAATCAAGGACTGTGATTTCATCCGAGTCGTCGTGGTAGCAGAAGTCCAGGGGCCTTAAAGGCTGAGGTCCGTGTATGAGTTCAGTTATATGTAAAGGGTCTGGGGTGGGAGTTTCCAAGGACAATAAAAGCCGGAAAAGGCATTTGGACGGAACTCTTCTAGGGTCACCATACTGAGCATTCTCGTCAGTATCCAATAAAGCCGCTATTGCTCCGAACATCTGCAGGACAAATGGCTTCCTATGCAGCAGGTAGAATTCCTTGCAGGCGAACTCCACGGAACCCGTCACTGTCAAATTGATTATTGGATTTACCCATTTAAATTAACCTTGGATTTTGAAAAACAGAAGGACAAACTCAAATACTTACCCAACGGATTGCTTTGATGGTTGCAATAAGTGAGCAGGAGTGGTGGCATAACGAGAAGATAGCCGTTTGTCGAGAAGATATTCTTGAATTGCTGCGCAGCATTGATGAAGGCTGCTATTACGTAACGTATAATTGATGCGTCTTCCGAGTGCACCATCAAGGCCCCTGTTGATCAGTGATCACAAATATAGTGGTTACAAGCACGCACAAACACAAGTTGTGTAGTTCGCTAGGACCATCATTATCAAATTTTCTTACCACTTAGAACATTAATGAACAAATGGATATCTCCTGAGTACGCAAAATTCCCCGACATTGCTTCAAACATTCGAGTTATCAGTTTTGTCCACATGAACTTGTGAAGAACGTCCAAGCCCAGTAGTTCCTGCAAGTAAAAATAGTTTGTTGGCATTGACTAGAATAAGAAAACAGGAACCTCTCCGCACCGCTCACTTACCCGTCCCATCATCCCTCCTTTGAAAATATCCATGTCCGACTCTAGGGCTTTCCGAGGAAACGAGGGCAATTTCATGAGTTCCTCGTGAAGGAAAACCACTCGCTGCATTACTTGGTCCACATTTTTCAATATTGCCCATGTCAGCGTCACTAAAATTCATCGCGAATGAAAAAACAGCGTGAATGTGCGCGTCTTCAGTTAGAAATGAACGCGACTGATACCTATAGCGCAACTTGAAAAATTTACCTTTTCCGCTCTCGAGGAATTTTAGGATGAAGGCCTGGCGTTGTAATGCATTGTAGGCATGGTCCGGAGCCATATGAGCCAAACTAAGTTGAGGATGTTGGGAACGCGAAAAGAAATAGAAATCTCTCACGTAGGCATTTGGGCTGTGAATTTGATCTGCAAGGAAGAAAGGTATGAGTTGAATATAATTTCTACTACTGAGGGTAACTTGGTTCATTGAAAATAAACTTACGCGTCTTATGGTCCACCAAAAAATATTCTCGATGATGCTCTTCATCAATGCTAAAGAAGTCAAGAGATTCTCGGAGAATTTGAATGAATTGTGTGTCTTCTTGGACAGGAAACTGGGTCGGAATCCCGCCGGCCTCTGGTCCAAGGGGCCCATGGACTACGATTTTCTTCGCAGCTGGAACATTAGCAGTGAGCAAAATGGATGCATCACATTGCTCCTTCCGCAGTATTTGCTTCAAATCCTTAAACATAATCCCTTGAACGCTGTGAACAACCTGAGAAGAAGGTATGGAGTGTGAGAACAGAACCAATTTGGATAGTCATCGAATACTTTGAGCTCATTCTTACCATCCAAAGTACAGAGAGGGCCGATCCGATCATTTCAGAACTCGTGTCCTGTGGTGATCTTGTATGAAACATGATAAAACCTATGATGTGATTGTACAACGAAAACGCAGCCTGCTGCGGCAGTCTTGGAACGAAGATTATCAAATGGCGTAAGACCTGAATCAAAGAAATCGAAAAAAATGAAATACAAAAACCCAAGAATTTTTTTTCGGAAACTGTGAGGATTCAACTGGAGTACCTTAAACATAAGCTCATGTTTTCCCCGAGTAAGTTTTTCTAAAATGTAGCGCAGAAAAAGTGAGGAATCCTCCACAAGGCAATGCCACAGAACTTGATACGCCATCTCGTAAACAGCATTCCCGTCCAAGGTGACTGCCGGGTCATCAAGCAACTGAATTATATAAATTGCTGCGGAGCACAAGGACGAAGGGAAGAGTGTCACACCCTTGTGATGCGTTGATTTTGACATCATTAAACCCGTCGATATAGTAACCGTGTCTACATTTCCTTGGTTGGCCTGCCCAGCAGTCATATTTGAATTCATTCCAGGCGCTTGTTGCGTGCTCTGTTGACCAGTCTTGTCCTGCGTTTGGTTCTCATCGTCAGCTTCATCTTCTCCAACTTGATGATGAGAACTGGGTTCATAGGAGGCTAATGCCGTGATTGGGACCGTAGTTATGAGGAACTGTTCCCGCTCAACTCGTTTCTTGTCCTCTTCTGCTTGCAGTGCCATTTTCACTAGTTCTGCCTGCTGAGTTTTCCTTGTCTTTGTTGCTGTTACCAAATACCGACGTGATACGTGGGGCTTGTCCTGGTTTAACGTCACTTCCTCCACTTTGGCTTTAGTCTGCGGCGTCCACGGAGGATCTACCACTGGGATGCATTCCACTCCAATTCTGGAAACAACAATTATGTCAGTTCTCGTCGGTGTACCGTAAATGAGGCCTTTGATATAGGAAACGATGACTACCTTGGAGACGGTAACGTGAATTCTATCCCTGGCGGCGGTGCCTTAAATGAGCTTTGTTCTTCCATGCGAGGCCAAACCTGATGTCTACAGCGCCATAGCGTCTGAAATCGCAGTAAGGCGTTCATCCTTGTAGTTGGATTCGGATGCTCAAAGTCTGCTTGCATCAGGTTCTTCACTTGTTCTGGAGCTTTCACACCCGCCAATATGAACAAGGCTGCACAGCTGGAACTCACCTACGCAACACATTTGTTTTGATACACAAGTCATCACAGAGTCACGCGAAAGTAGACAACCTCTCCGCTGTATTCTAATCAACTCACTTGAATATCAGGATCCATTAGAAGCTCCCACGTGGTAGGAATCACTGCAAGAAATTGATCTTCCGTCAAAGCTGAAGCAGACTTGACCAGTGTAGACGTGAGAGAGTGGAAACCTCCTTGGACATGGTTCTTAATGTACTTGACTATTACAGACTCTTCTTTCGGCTTATGTTGTTGTTCTTTCCTTCCACCGTCATGTGGTACTGATGATTTGTCCATACCAAAATGGCTCTGGATTTCTGAGCTATTGATACCAAACTCCTCTCCATAAATTTTTCTAACGGCTTTCAGAAGTCTGCCAGTTCCCCGCATTATGCGCCGTGGGCATTGTGGGTGACAAAATCCTTGATGAATGCACCTGCGTACATGAACCATGAGTTGCATGCGAAGATTTTCAGAGTAAGATCGCTCATTGTGAAGTACAACATACCGAAAATTGAGCGATGAAAGGAACTCGATCATAGTATTCAGCCAAGGCATGTACACGCTGTCATCGTCGTTCACGTTGTCCTCGTTGCTCATCACTCCTGGTGACTCGTCCCCACTGTTTTGTTCTGACGTGTCATCCGATATGGAACTCACCTTCCTTTTTCCACTTGTCAGCGAATCAGACCGCTTTATGGCTGTAAGAACAGTTTTAATATAAGTATAGCGGACAGTTGACCAACATGGAGATTTGAGCGGGACAACTTACAATCACCATCTTGGTCTTTCTTGCCCCCTTGTCGCCCAAGCTTGATACTCCGTCGTCTAAAGGAGGACCCGCCACCAGGTGTCCCGCGACGCAGCAGCAATGGCCGGACCTTTTTGTTCCCCTTGTTGTCATCAGCGGCATCATGAGCCTGGTGAAGAAAATGCAAAATGAATGTCGGAAAGAGTGGCAGCCAGAGACAGACTGAATGTGAAGGCTCTTACAGTGGTGGGTGCATGCGCCTGTTGATTTTTGTCCTTTTCATTGCCCTCAGTGTTCTCGTCATTAAGGACAAAACTAATTTTACGCTCCCCCTGTGCGGGTGGCGCATGTGGATCTGCAATACTTTGGAGGCTATGGGATGCTTGGGATTGCCCCATGGACGACAGGCCTATTAGTTTGAGACGGATTTTGACTTTAATTACAAAATGGATAGTGCTTTTTCTGTTCATATTAAATGACAGTACCATAGCTCCATCTGCGTGTCCCTCCCCCACCACTTTGTGCCTGAGGCTTACTCTCCTTTTCCGCTGTAGCCATCTTACCAACCATTCCACTCTTCGGCAACGACTGCAATGGACAAGTGCAATATTGCATGCCAAAATAAGCTTCCAACTTCTACTTTCAACAGTTCATGATCATCAACAAATTTCCAAAAAGTAATCAAAAAGCCATGAGCTCTGGAGCCAATAAATTTACTACTACTAATGCTGCTTCGCTCTTGCATAGTAATAATTATGTTGGAGGAAGAAGTATAATCTACAGAGGCATCAATTTTCATTAAAGCTGGAAAGCTTGGCTAAGATTTGCATGTAATAAGAATAGGATTGTAAAAGTAGCAGCAGTTTTAGCTAATAATTAATTACTTTCTACTAATGTGGCTTGATACAAAAAATAATTAAAGGTTTCATCATCATTATCGCACTAGAGCTCTACGGCCTTAATAATGACAATAATAAATATCCAAAGGAGAACAAAAGAATTGCGTACTTGGTAAGTCTCTCGCAGGAAGGCTGTAATTTCATACAAGAGCATGCAAGCTAAGATCTGCAGGGCCATTGGACAATCAAATCCATCTGCGATACTCGCTGTCAAAGTTGAAATAACCAATACATAGGTTCAGAAGTGAGCCGCATTTTTGGGAGTTAAGAAATTACCCACACATTTTCATGATTAGCACAACCATCATCATCATCATCACCATCATCCAAATTTCCTCAACTTCATCCCCATCCCATCATTGCATTCATAGATTTCATCATTTTCCTCCAAAGCACACAAACCCCTCTGACCTTCATCCAAAAAGTCCTCGTCTTCATCAGCCTGAGCAAGCTCCTTCTGCTTCGTTTCATCCGTAAAGTCAATCTCTGCTATCTTGGCTCGATTGGATTTTATGAACTCTTCCAGCCTGGCGTTGATAGCCTGCAATGAATATTATTTTTACATTTTGCAAATCATCCAAGTTTTACATTGGAGTGGCATAATATTCTTACTTCTCCCCATTGAAGGAACATTTTCCCAGCAGTCTTTTGTAGGCCGTAGGATTTTCCGCGGTTCGCTCCCGCAGGTTTATTCATTCCCGCACAAGATGGACGAAATACTGGCAGCTTCATCCATAGTGGCCAATGACCACGATTGCAGGCATGGACGAGAAAGCAACACTCCAGCAGCATGCTTGCTCGTGCGGCAACCACAGTTTGCGGCTAAAATTTTGACAAAAGGTTAACTAGTTAATTTCCTATTATTTCTCTGGGGCTAACCAGGTTTTTCATTTCATTCATTTACCAAGTCGAGAAGAGCTGCCATCAAGTGAGCATCAGGTAAGGTTCCGGGCATGGTGATCTCAAGTAGGAAGCCGAATCGGAGGAGACCTTCCCGGACGATTTTCCGATTAACTAATCTTCGTTCCCGCAACACAACGAATTCGTTACTTTCTCCCACCACATGATCGTTGTTCAGATTTTCAAAGGATCCTCGCCGGCTCAACCCTCCTGTCGCTGTTTCATCGTTAGTCGAGTCCCTCTTCATTTTCATTCGCTTCAGTCGCTCCTCCACACGACGTTTGGCCTTCTGAACAATTGTTGCTTGACGCCTTGTTGTTTTCAAGCTTGGCTCTGGTCCGTCGTCCATGTCAAAATCAAAGGACTTTTCCCCGCCGGATCCTTTGAGCCAGCCCACTAGACCCCGCCGACCCCCTTCACTTTTCCCAGATGTACCTTTTCGGTTGACGAGATCCAGCTCACTTGATTTTGGAGTGAGCGTGGCATGTTTCCTTGTTAAAGTTCCACTTGGACTTTCACCCGTATTGTCAGTGTCGCCCATACTGGCGCACGTGGAAGAAGAGCTCTTTTTCTTGAAGAATCCTTTTTTGTTATTGTTTCCGCTACTGGAATGACGTTCGTTTGCAGTGGTCTCGTCCATAACATAAAAATTGTTTTGAGAATCTTCCAAATTTGGAGGCCTTCGTATCACCCGTGTTGTCTGAGTCTGCTGCTCATGCTTTTTGTTTGGTCTTTCCGCCTTATTAAATACATAGCCAGCGGTAAGACCATTTAACTCTGTACAAAATGAACTGCACCTAAATCAAGGAACTTACGGAGTCGACGAGTGCGGAGAGGGCAACTCTTCGGAAGGAATTGCCATCATTTTCGTAGATGTAGCAAACAAGTTGTCGGACATCGCAGTACAGCGCCATGTTCTCAGTGCTCCGAAGCTCCTTAGACATAGCGGCCAGGCGGGAAACAAGTTTCTTAAAGACGACTTTGAATATATGACATTCCACTTTGTTGTGCGTATTTTCCATTCCGTTGACGTAGCTCGAATAAAAGTCTCGTATTTTAGGGTCTGGCGATAAAAACAGAACTACTGTGATGACGACAACGGAGGAAACCAAAGAGAAATCTGTACTTACTTAGTGGAGAAAGGAGCGTAGATGGATCCACACAGAAGCCACAAAGCGCATGAAAAAAGTCGATGATGTTGGAAATGTCATGTTGAGTGACAAGACATTGGTAAAATTTCCCAAACTGATGCTTGAATTTGTGGGCGAGTCTGAGGAGGAGATTACTAGCATGAGATCGGACCGAGTCAGACTGGTTACACCGCTGTGCATCACCGCATCCGTGAGTGCAACCCATTCCACTGATGACTCTGAAAAGGGGAAATGTAAAAATAAAAGTTATGTTTCTCGCAAAGTCCACTACATCATAATGTGAAATAAGTGAAAGCGAAAGAGAGAAAGTTACCTTGTAATCGAGTCCAGCACCAGAGCCACTTCATCATCCTTTTCAACGTTTTCCAAAACCAAATCTACTACTTGCAGCACAACTTGGCACACGCGCACAGACTTGATTGTATTTTCCCTTGAGCAAATATGATGAAGAGCCTGTCAAGTTCATTCATTCACATCATTAGCACCCTTATGCTCCTCCATCGTAATACTACATAGGGCTCTTAAGGGACAGATGACGACTCTACCTTAAAAACTACTTTTATATTAATTTCCCCATTGTGTTTTATATACTGGGCAGTCCCGGGAGCTTCAGCAGCTTCGCTGACACTGTACGAAATGTTCGTGTCGCTATGAGATCGAATTAGTCTTGGTCTTGCCACTCGTCCACGCTTCTCTTGCACAAATTGGTGAAGGATAGAATTCAACTGACTTTCTAGTGAACTCACACGCCTTCTTTCAAAAAGCAAAATTCATATTTCAGTCCACTTCCACTCAAAATTTAGAGCTTATAGTTTATACTACCTGTACATTCGATCAGGAGATGGTGTGGGGGCAGGGGTGTGCTCAGTCACTGTAATAATTGGATTCGGAAACATACTTCGTTCAGGTTTCTTCTCCACGGAGTAACTTGTCACCCCTACGTATCTATTTTAAAGAAATACACAAGCAAACGTTACTTTTCTCGCTTCGTCTATCGACATCACAGGTGTTACTCCAAATCTTTCTTTAAAGCACGTGTCCACTTTGTGAACGTGAGTCCAAAGTTGCTGGGCCCTCAGGCATTTCCCACCTCCGACTATAGCTACACTTGTACTCAACAAGTCCTTTCCAGCCCTCTTTCTTCACCACCAGAATGAGTGCAGGAGTGACTCAAACTTACGCCATTTGTTTACCCGTGTAGCAACAACAACTTTGGACTCAGCAGTAACGGTTCTATTGCTAGTAAAGGGATGAATGGGTTCTATAAAAGTGTAAAAAATGAAATGGCTAAATACGTAATAATGTATAAGAGCGCTAACTAAACTAACTGTAACTTGTTGGCTCTAGAGTACAAGAAAGTAAGTGTAAAATATGCGACTACAAGAATTTTTTTCATTAATATAATCATTTAACTAGCATTAACTAAGTGTCCAAATCCATCTAATAGTCAAGTATGAGCCTATGAGGAACTTATGCTGCAAAACATAATTATATATGTGCAACGTACATCAAGTCAACAACTTAGTCCCGGGGGAAGAAGCGCTCTTCAAGCCATGCCAATGAAATATTCAATAAGCAATAAGTGGCATGCAAGGAAGCACGAGAGGAAGGATGCGTCTGCCACAGAGTCATCATCATGGCCGCATCAACTCATGATTTTATAATAAGGCCCAACTATAAGCAAAGGTTTAACTAATTACAGAATAAATTGCCTAAGGAAGAGACGATGAGAGCAGAGGAAAGTGAAAGAAGCTCTTCTAATAGTAAACTTTGTTCTTTGGCAGCTGTAAATTTAGAAGATAGCGAAGACACTGCGGGATATTCGGCATGATTTTACTACTACTTTTTTTGTGGAGTTCCCTGGACGGGATGGGATGAGAAACTTACCCCGTGGGTGCTGCCAATTCATCAATTAGTAAACAGCTAAGAGAAAGGGATAGAAAAAGATCAGAGTTGGAGAAATATGTTCACAGAAGAGCAAAAAGACACGAGACATTGACGCAGTTCACAATACATTCCATATTTAGTAACAAGTGGATTAGTTGTGTTAATAATAATTATTGGAATCGTTAAGTAAAGTCCGTAGCCGTAGTTGATCGTATAATGTGATAATAATCTACTACTTCTACTCTTGCCCTAAATGCATGTCATGTCATTTCCTACATGTTCATGTGTAGTAAATTTTTCATGTCTAAAATCCCTTGAGGCAGCTTCATATCAAGTTAACGTCAACTGGTTTTACAAGAACGAATTGGAAGGAAAATGTTTCAAGAAATAACCTCAAGCTGGGCATGCTTTTCCCTTTGAACAGGTTGGACTCTCCTCCAAAGAAACTTTCACCCATTGTTTCCACTTTGTTGTCAAGCTCGTTCATATGATCAAGGGCTGATTGGGGTCGTGGAAATTGGTCACCTCCTTCCTGTTCCTGCTGATTCTCATCTTCCTATTATTTTACAATCAGAATCTCCTAATCATGAATGAAACTATTATCAAGTTAAAGAGTGAATCAATTGAACAAAATACTCTACCGACAACTCCTGCACGGCCTTCTCCAATGCACCAATTTTCTCCAGCATTTTCTCCGACTTTGATAACAATTTAGTTTCCACAAAAGTCTTTAAATCAAACATGGTCAACTTCTTTTTCGAACCCTTTTCGCTCCCTCGACGCTGAGAATTTGAGCGTTGACGCCGTTCTGAGGTTGGGGATGAACAGGCGGAGAAGGAAAAGAATTGACTTCCATCCCCGCCTTTACTCCCACGTCGACTCTTTGTTGTCATTGCTGTCCTCAGTTTTCCCTTGTCATTTTGATCACCACCTGAGCGACCATTGGCCAGGTCGGCTATGTAGGAGAGGCGTGCTTTTGGCGCTGGTAACGAGTTACTCCTTTGACGCTGCGTCTCATCCTTCTCGTTTTTGAAAGCTTCCTTCAAGGACTGGATCTCTTCCAGGCTGCGGCCAAGTCAAAAGATTTCATGCATAATATATTAGAAAAGTTGTGGGAGAGGAAAACAGTTTTAGGGCTATTGAGAGTTTACCGCTTGAGTAAATAGGAAACTGCCCAGAAGACACCTTCTTCCTCCCAATGTGTGATGAAAAGACAGCGGAGAACAGCCACATCCATGAAAGTTGCCAACCGCTGACTTTGCCATGTGGCTGGCGCTTGAGTTGTTGGAGTTTTGGCATTTTTCCCACCTGGAACCTGACCTTGACTTATGCTCCCACTCACGGGAGTTCTACCACCAATTGAGGTACGGGGTGATGAATCAGTTCTTGGTCTAAACTCGTTTGAACTGCGAGCAAAATTATCATTAAAATTGAAAGTGAAGGAATCATGGCAGTAATTGGAATACAAAGAATTCCCGTACCCCTTCCGTTCCTTTGACTTGTCGGATGGAGATGTTTTTGAAGATTCGTTGCTTGATTGGCGGACGGACATCTGACGGGAAAATACAAGAAAAGAATAGCGTTTATGAAGCTGAAAATTCCAAGAAATTCTTTGAGAGGTTAGTAGAAGGAAAAGTAACGAACCTTGAAGATGGTTCCTTCCCGAATCCCATCAGATTCAGGTATTGAGCCGAGCCTAAATATCATCACGTGCTCTTCATCGTTACTTGAGGACTCTTCTGGTATTGTCTCCGGGAAAGGCGCTCCGCTTGTTCCAGAACCAGCTGGTAAAGCAAGTTTTTCGAGCTATTTTTGAACAAGTAGCAGAATCAGCAAAATATTCCAGTATTATTATCCACAAGCTCGAGGACAATGTGGTACTTGAAACTTATGCCAAGTGGTTCTAACCTCCTCTTCTAGGACGAGGTTTGTGCTGTATTCAGTCTTAACATGTTCAGGTGTCGGTGGAGGGGTCGATATTCCCGCTTCTATCACTCCTCCTGCTTCTCCAAAATTGGATTTTTCAGGCCCTTTAAAAGCAACAATAGCACCATGCTCTAGCTTTACCATAGTTGCCATCATCTCGAGTATTACATGTGAGTATAGCATGATGGAAGCGGTGGACTTACTTCCTCCGACGAAAACATCTCCAAAAAGCTCCTTTTTATTCTTCCTCACAAAGAAAGGGTTAAGTAGCTGTTTGGGTTTCACTGGACAAGTGAAGCAGAGAGGGTCAGGACTTTTGTAGCTCCACATGGCGGGCCATATGCGATAGCCATTTTCAAGCCGAAAATTATTAAAGTCCGTCGGCTTGAGTTGATTGCACAAAGGCGCAAAGAGGTAAACGAAAAGCTGCGGATGCGAGATTCATGATAATTATTTAAAAGTCATGATGCAATCCATGAATAGAAATGAAAAGTCAGTTGTGAGAATAGTAATTAAACTCACGGTGACTGCAGATATGGGAAAGAGGTAGTGAAATGGACTGGAGGGTACGATACCCTTTTCATAATCAGAGTCGGCGCACTCTTCCGCACAGTCAAGTAAGATCCAATGCAAAGTATAGAGAAGTTTGGTCACGGATGAATCCAGACCACTCTGAATCCCACTCAATCTCCTTTAAAGTCAAACAAGTACTCCGTCATCCCTTTTTCTCCTTGTATTTACGTCAACGTATACATTTAAAAGAAAAAGTTTTTTTACCCACCGATTGGTAAGCAATTGAGCTGCACAGTGCATCACATGAGGGAAAGCAGTTTGAATCATTCTCCATCTTGGTATTGATTTTATGGCTTCCGTCAAGCTTGGAGAAAGTCCAAATAAAATATTCTGCACAAGTACCTTCTCCAGGGACTGTGGAAAATCATGAATTGAGCACAAGGCAAAAAGAATCATTAGACAAAATTTCACCTTTCCTGTCTTCCAAACAAAGAAAACCCAGGAAAAAAGGAGCTTCATTCCATACTTTTAAACAAGATCCAGGCTTAATTATTTCTCTAAATCCTTCTGATGCTAAACATGCAACTTGAGTTGTTAAGTTTCTATGTTGTAATTAATTAATGATTAGTAATTATGTACTATCAATAAACATATTTACCTTGCAGGCTTCTCTTATTTCCTACAGAAGAAGAAGAAGAGCCCCAACAGAGACAGACAGAGTTAGAAAGAGAAAGAGAGAGATATGGAATGAAACCAATTATTATCAAACTCCACTTTAGTCACAATAGATTGAATAAATAACAAGAAAATTCCAAACTTTTTCTATTATCAATCTAGATATTAATTACCAATGAAAAAAGGTAAGAAAAACACAGACAAACACTCGGTTCTTGCTATTATTGTGGAGAAGAAGAATAAGAAGAGGGGGGAAGAAGAATGAATAATTGAACAGCAAAAATCTCAAACTAACATTCATTACTGACACGACTGAAAAATATTCCGAGTTATCAGAGTAGCTAAGAATAATAATAATAATTGATACCGAGGCCACTACTCAACTTTTCACTGGGATACCAACAAATAATCAATTGTAAGAACACGACGATCAGCAATATAAGGACAAAAGGGATACATTAGAAGAAGAATAATAATTCCAGCATTCCTATCATCAACCATAATCCCAACTCTAATAAGAAGAGGAGTAAGTTCATTCAGTTTTCATGGAAAAATGTACACATCAGAGTCAATAATAATTCATTCATTCATTCATAACCAATGAGAGGAGGAATCAAGAAATACTAATGCAAGACCAGGAAAATTTATTAGTTTTACGAGAAAGATAATAATAATAATAATGGATTAGCATCACGAACGAGACGACCGCACAGAAACAAAAACTCATCATCCCGTCAAAACTATTATTTACGAAAGGTCATCATCATACACTTGCTGCTACTCTCTAGAATAATAAATATTTATCTACCATTTAGATTACACAATCGTGAGAACGCATCATATCGGACAGAAAAATAAGGACGACGACGATGACGATAACAACGCATGGACAAGGAAATCACTGTTGGATCAGTCACATTCAATAATACTGAAAATCTACAACTCTATTTCCATGTGGCTGTGGATACGTCCTCTTCTGGCTCTCACATTATCTTTACGGGAGCGAGCATAATAATAATAATGTAGAAGAAGGAAGTATATGTTGGGATTCTATGACCTACAGGCTCTGTCTATTGCATAATTAAAAGGTATTTTCAGGTTGAGTGGAGCAGAATATCATTCTATTCACCAGAGACCATTTAACTACTTGGAACAAGAACACGAGTATAAATGGGACTTGTAAACAGTACTGGGCGAATGCACGTAGAAAAAACTATGGAGAGAGAAAGAGAGTGGAAAGGTAAAGAAGAAAAGGTGGGAGAGGTTAAGCAGAAAATTGGCCTCACATGGCATCTTCATGCTTGGGTAAAAGCTCGTAGTAAAAAGCTGGATTGTTAGACAAACAGCCATTGGGCTTTCATGCAAAAAGGGAGACGTAAATAATAAATTAATACCCCGACCTAATGATAGCAGTAATAATATCCAGCCCGAGCATACACAAGAGCTCAATTTGAGCCCAGTTATAAGCCAAGTTTACACCCCATAATGGAAATAACATGAATGAATGACGAGGACGACTGAATGAATGAGTGAGTGGGAATCTGGCCAGAACAAACAACAAGGAGAGGCCATTTCCCTTAACGGTCAATTGTACCAGCAGCCAGCAAGCATAAACTAATGCTAATAATAATGACAGGATCCATTACGTTTACAAGCTCTAAGCCATCGCCATAGGATTATAATCATTCCTCATCGCTCCATCAGTGTTATAACACATCACCATCATCCTTGCTCTTCACAATAATTAAATTAGCTTTGAAAAAATTATTTATTAATGGCACAACCACATGCATAGCTCAGTCAGTATGAGAAAGGGGAAGCAACGCTTAGAAAGCATTGGAGAAATATTTAGAGGTGAAAGTGCGGAAAGTGCGTAATAATACGAGGACGGCGGTTTCTACTCTTTCCTCTGATCAATAATAATGTGAGGTGCACTCTACTAATAATAATTACTGGTGGGTGTGCAAAGTACAACGAGATTTTTTATATATTTTAAAGAGTGTTCAGTTTGATATGTCCTTACATGATGCGTTGTCGGAGACTGACAAAACTATAGACAGACAGAGAGTGAGAGTGTGAGAGAGACAGATTTTCGAGTGACAGAAGAAGAAGCGTAATTCATCATGAAAGAAATAGAAAAAATACATGATTGTGTTAATAAATTATATTTTTCATTCTTGCCCATCTCCTTACAACAATAAGTTCCTAAACAAGCTGCTCCTCAGTCAGTGCTCAGAGAGTTCTCATCTTTTCCAGCAGAACAGGTTGACTGACTCGATAAAATCTTAATAGATTCTGCCATGTGCATTTTTGTGGTGCTTGATAATGGGGAAACAAGACAGGTAGAGAGAGCTACGCGGTAGCATGTCCAATTGCCCAAAGTAAGCATTGTATTGTCTATGATGAATGGGCGTGGGCTGCTGGTGGAATGATAGCCCAAATGATGATCATAGTAAATAGTAATTGATAAGAAGCAAGTAGTGTAGCTGCTATGGTGGATGTTGGCCGGTGGAGAAGAAAAAACGAGGACGGCGAGTGACAGGATGGGAGCATAATAATAATAAGATATAGAGAAAGTGATAGGAGGATTCTTCCTGCATAAAGTTTCTGATTGATCAAATCCGGAGATCAGCCACTCAGCTCATATCCTAACATTTCACATTGTTAGTCTAATGCATTAATCAATAATTTCCTTCGCTTCTCCCACCACCAACACCGCCACCACCAACCTTCCTTCCTCTTCTCTTCTTCTATCAAATCAAATATTCTACACATCCTTCCCTATCTCCCATACCTTACATCCTCCTCCTGTCGACCTTTCCACATATATATTGTCTTTATGATGAGCACGACGACGATGACGACAGGAAGGAGAAGGAAAGAGAATGAGGAGGAGGTGGTGGAATCACATAACCCAAACCTTATATGCACTTTTCTTATTACAGCATTCTCTTACTCCATCATGTCTTTCTTTCCATTCTTCTAACTTTTCATTATAATTTCAATCTCCAATATAATAATAATAATAATTCCCTATCTCTTCCATCTATTTCCTATCCTTCTCATCATTTTCTTTTTCCCTCCAATCCCAAACTAAATTGTTATGCATAGCCATTTATCCTACCTAGTGGCCCACAAACTTCTGCTATTTGTTCCTGTCGCGGAACAGAAAGAAGCGGCTCTTGGAGTCAGACTGGCGCTCATATGAACAATGTATTATACATGTGTGTGTGGCTATTTCATTGGAGAAAAATCCTATTCATTCTTTCCAGCAGCAGCAGCAGCAGCAGCTTTGTACATAAATGGGAATGGCTTTCTCTCCTTTCCAATCTACGAGAAAATGAAAGTAAAAGGTGAAAGCCTTCGCTATAAAACTCGTCCATCAAGTTCACCTCACAGGGAACAGACCGAGTGTGCACGCACTCAGAGGAAAATAACCAATTTTGCTACTAATATGAAACAAAGGGAACTTTTCTGTGAGCAGTTAAATAGAAATATCAAAATCAACAAGTTTCTTGGGAAATTCTCGGCGGTATGTGTGGAAGGAACAAATTATAAAAGGTAACAGCCTTTCTCCTTGCTTTCTTTCTTTCTTTCCACCACACGCGCCAGCAGGGTTCCCTTTCGTGCAAGCAAAACTCATTCATGTTGTGTTCTTGTTGTAGATGCAATCATCATCATCCTTTATTCATGTGGACGACGACGACGACGACGACGGGGAGGAAAAATAATAATAAATATTCCTTGCACAATTCCGTAGACCTCATAAGTTACACATCTCACTCTCAATCGCGAAGTCAAGAAGACGCATTTAATGGCATGAGGCGAGTATAGCGTGGGAGTGTGTTAGCTAATATAGAAGAAAAGAAATTATTACATTTTAATTCCCCGCACACACAAACCTTTTCACTTTTCTGTTAGTTTCCTTTTGAGAAAATTATTATTAATATTTGAGGCTTAAAATGGTATGTATGCAAAGTAGTGAGTAATTATTATTATAACTAAAGAGTCCTTACCACACACGTGGCTTCGTGTAATTTCCCCAAACGAGGCCGAATGAAAGGACAAGTCTGTCGCCATAGAAAAGTTTGAATGGGAATAGGGACGGAAAATTCTTCTTCTACATTATCCGCAGAAGACGGCGGCTCGTCCGGTGTCATCTTTCTGGACCCCCTTTCACTTCTTCCTTTTCACACATCAATCATCTTCATCGTCAACAGAGACCCACAAGGAACAAGCTGCTAGACAGCAAGCATTATTTCGTCCGCAATTAATTACACGGTCTTCAAACGAACGGCAGTAGTAGTCAAAAGAAAGTGAAATTCTCCTACCCAATAGCGTGTGAGAAATCCCTGAAGGATATTTTTTTCAACTCAAGATGATAAACTCCAAAGTTATCCTCAGCCGGAGTGTAGGTAGCTGCTACTTGTTTAAAAATGTTTGGCTACGATTAAAAAATGCTGGAATTCTCAGAGAAGTATCCACTCGGACTGGATTTCAACTGTTGTAATAATGAGGGCAGCAGTCATAATTGAGAGGGAACACGCGAGACGATAAGCACCACACGTGTTTAATCATTCTTTCTTTTCTCTCCAACAAAAGTCCGCCCCATCTCCCCTCCTTTTACAAGGAAAAGTCACTTTTTTCTGGATAAACCCTCTTATTTCCTTCCCGATCACCCAGCACCACCAGCACAGAAACACTTAATTGTTCCATCCTCCTCTTCTCAAACATCCTCCCTCCCTTCCCATTTTTTTCACTTATTAATTATTTTTCTACACGTACTCTAATACTTTAGCTCACTAATACAGCTCTTCAAGTAGCACCGCACAAATGGATTCCAAATAACTTTTTCCTGCAAAGTTGATGATTGTCGCCTAGAAGTCGGTTGTACACGTAGAGCAGAGGTAGTTGCTATCGTAGGATCTGATGCTCACCGTAGCATGCTCAACAGCTTTATTCACATGCAAACAAACACAATCACTTTTCCGAGCCTTTCAAACTTGTTGTAACCGCAGTGAGAAGAAGATTATTGTGAAAAGAAGCCCAGGAGCCGGGGTAGTGGAGCAACTAATAGTTGTAGCAAGTCGAATGATTGCTATGAGAAGGAAGCAAGAGACGTAGAAATTTTATGTAAACAAACCATAACCGTTGGTCTTTCAGCGGCAGGGTAAAATTATGGCTTCTACTCTCTTTCTCTCTACCTCTTCCTTATTAGCCCGCAGAATATTTCTGTTTACAGTACGATTACTCAACGCGAGACTTGATGATGACGATGGTGGAAGCGGATGGAAGCCCAAACTTTCATGGAAAAAGAGAGGAGTGTTTGGGAAAGATAGAGAATGACAATGGTGCCACTACTGCTATGGAGCACTGGGTCAGAGGCGAGGCACCCTGCATTAATTCTCAACACTATAACACCACAGTCCTTTCATTCTTCTCCTCTGCTTCTCTCCCAAGTGTCCCTCGAAAAGCTATTCAAGATTTTTTATGAAACACTGGCAGAAATATTGCGAGGAGCTGGAGAACGAGGAGAAGAGAAGATGAGAAGTTGAGGCCTCGACACAAGGATTATCGGGACCTGTTTCTTCTCTCCTTCGATAAGCTGTTGCCTACTACTACAATATTCCTAGGGAAGACTCACTGACTTTTACTGGTAGAACAAGAAGAAACTCCTGTCTTGCTCTCGTTGGAAGAATATCAAGTTGAAATATTGAGCTTGTTAAGAAGGGAAAGCAGGAGGGAAAATTAGAAGGAATTTACAGAGTGAATTGTTCATTTAATAGAGAAACGGGGAGTGAGAAAGAGAGAGAGAATGAGTCTAGACCTCGGAAGTGGGCTTTGACCGAGAGCCTGTTCGTCTGTATGTGTGGATTGAATATATGGGAGTGTAAAGTGTATGTGCGGGAGGAGCATTAGACGGCATGTTTGTGCCTCTGTGTGTACGGAGCAAGTGGGACAAGTGTAGAATCTTTGGAGTTTTAGTCCCACTAGTTTCTACTGCCACTACTACTTCTACCAGCTAGGATCCGTTTTGGTAGAAAAATCGATTTTCTCCTCTAAAGGATGAATTCCAGGATGGATGGATGCTGTGCTTACGATCATGTCTGGACCGTTCGTTCCTTCTTCTTCTTCATGCTCCTCCAGCTTCTAGCAGCAGCTAGAGCTAGAGCTGCTTCCTTCAACAACGCAAGGCATTCATACACATGCACATATACGCTCACATATATAGAATAATAATAATGTAAGGCTCTCTACAAGTTTAGCTGTAAAATACAGTGGGACCGCTAGGAGTAGTAGTAGTAATACAACAGGGCCGTACCGGCGCACCACTTCCATTATAACGCAGTTGAACATAACCAACTTTTTCAGTTTTCTATCCCAGTACTATTTCTTCCTTGTCTCTGTCTCTTCTCATCCCAGGAGCAGACTCTCTCTCTCTCTCCCTCTCTTTCTCTCTCTCTCTCTTCGTCCTTTCCTGAAGGATACGATAACCAGGACTACTCTCCATTACCAGAGCTCCCTATAAGAACCCAGGGAAAAACTAGACATGTCATTAGCCTTCCAGTATTTTCTACATTTACCTTCACAATAGATGCATCACAAAGTCCGCGTATTCTTCCTTTCTTCCCAGCCAATAATTCAGTTAAAGTCCAATGCTATACCGACTCTTCCCTCGTAATGTTGCTCTATTTTGAGCAGAACTTATGTACATTATTAAGTGGAATAAACGAAAAGACCCGCTGGGTAGCTTGAGATATAAGTCCTGTAATTTTTTAAGAAAAATCATCAGCCATGTTCTTTTAAGTGGCTTTCATGTAGAACTCTAATGCTGCGAAATGAGGTCCTGAGCAGAAGAAGAAGCAGAACATCTTACAAGTTGTTCTACGCTTTATGTGGGTGAAGTCCATTGATTTTCCCAATGGATCCTACACCTTGTGCCACACATCCTCGTCTCTCCCGCTTTCCTTTAGAGTTGGTGTAAACTAGAAATGAGAGGACCTTATTGATGCACCTTGTATATATATTCACAGACAACACAGGCAGACTCTGACATTTACTGCAAGGGAGGACCATTTGCTGGTCTAATTTTTGAGCTCGTAGTCACTACTCACTTACATATTCACTGCATTCCATTTCCTTCCAGCTGTGAATTTACATTTACCTTTTAGAATGGGAATTAATCATATTTTTTCCTCCATCTCCGAGTTGCCCGGCCGCCACCGTGGAGTCTTTCATGTTAATATTCCCGTGGAGTAGAACGAGCTCTTTCGTGCGGCTTTCTCTGGAACAAAGAAGGAGAAGGGAAAAGGGAATGAGTGAATGTAGGGTTCAATCACACACAAGTTGCGCTTGAAATGAGCCATGTGGCGGAGGCTTTTAAGGCTAATAATTCTGTTCTCTTTCCATTCCTCCGACACCTCTCAATATAAAAGAAGGTTATATGGAGGGAAACTGTCAATTTGTCTACGTTCATTCTCTCCGCTGTCATCAGTCTTATTGGCAGAAAGGAAAAGAAAGAAAGGAGGGAAGGCAGGAAGGAAGGAAGGAGCAAGGAAAGGAGCACAAGGGTCAGGCAACCACACATTTCTTGCACAAAACAGCTGCACTCACAGCTTCATTTTCTCAACAACAAAGCAAGGAGCGCAAAGGAGAGCAAAGACAGCGTGTTTCCGTTTGTCAATTGAAACTTAATATTATGATGATGATTTTTCCCTGCCGCCGTTCGGAACTTAGCAAGTTAAGTTGGAGACGGAGGAAATTACAATTATTATGAGGTGTCTTGCTTCTTTGGTTTCTCTGTCCTCTTCTCTTCCTGACAGAATTGAGTACACACATTGGAATCGTCTTTATCATCATCAGAGGAAACTCGCACACTTTTCTGTCCTATCTTTCCACAGTATAATTTCAGTTGGCTCCAAGATAAGGCTGCCTGTGTTTAGAAAGCAGCTGGGTGTGGATCTATCAGCTGCTGCACTACTGTTCCCACGTCTGCAGAAGAGCCATAAAAGAGTTTCACGTGTTATTATTGCTATTACAGCAGCAATAAATTCAGCCAAGAGCCTTGCATCAAACACTAGAATTCTACCCTCTAATCGCTCCCTAAAAGTTTCCATCCTAATTCTCACAATTTTATATTTCATCCTTCACTGACGATAGCTCCTACGCTGCACGGTTACTTTCCATTTGAATGGGTCCAGAGAACTATACTCACCGGCAAAACTTGGCTCTATGTTTGTCAAATGCTTGAACGTTTTTTTTGAGGGAGCGACAGCTTGGGTTACCAGCTGCGGGTAGGAGAGAATTGAAGCGCTTTCATGCATCATTTAGCATACCTGAAATGGAACATGCGGAGTCTCACAGACGCTACAATGGAAGACAATAAAATGATCCTGAAGAAACGCAAGAAAAATATGCAGGTAACATGGACTGGAGTTCGAACAACAGCAGGTTTCACTGCTGTGGTCCCATCGAAAGGGTCGTTTCAAATTGCAAGGAAAGTGCTAAACGCAGAAGCTGATAAATATACAAGGGACTCGTTTCCGCATTGCTTCTCACAGTAGTGAGAAGAACATCCGAATGACTGACGAATGGATGCAAGAAATCTGGAGAGAAGCGTAGAGGAGACGTGTGTATGTGTTAGACAAGATAAAGTTAAGCCGAAGAAGGGCCATTTGTATGCAATAAAATATTTTGTAGCACCAGTTAGGGTATTAATGACATTTTTAGTAACTATTTAAGCTCACAACTGTTTATTTACCTTCCGTTGACTAGATGTATTCTTTTTGACGGAGCCTGGAATAGATATCGCTGTCTTCCTATTCCATTATTAGAACATGCTTTCCATTTGCCTGAGCAAAGCTTCTATACTTGTAAATCGCGACGTCTGGTCAGCACATTGCGGGAAATAACTGGCGAAAGTGTTAATGTATCCACAGTTGTTTCATGCCTTGAGCAGCTATTCATGTCAATACATGCAGCTCGGGTTGGAGAAATTGAATACGAGTGCCGGACCTCAAGAGTTATTGGGATACACGTTTATCTCCATGATACCTTCTCATACCTACTTGGCAACTGATTACTCATAAATTTAGATGTGCCGGGGTGCCAGATGAGATGTGATCAGAAGCGTGTGATATCAGATCTCATTCTCTCCTTCCATATCATATTGTACTCAATTGATTCGTGCCTCTTCAGGCTTCTTTCTGTGCTAGAAAGCATGGATGCTATTTTCCTGTTAAGGCACGCCTGTCTCCTAACCGCCAAACCCAACTAAGGCAAGCTCTGGCATTATTGACGGGCATACACTGAAT
>JAQFYD010000112.1:0-29134 GCA_034694225.1 Bourletiella hortensis | reverse complement strand
GGGAGCAATGAACTGTAGTGGCGATTTGTAACGACGTAAGAAGATGAACTGCAAAAGGGAAGCAGCCTCAGAAACAAGTGGGTATGCTTCTGCTGGAACGAGCGGCGGAAGTAAATGGCGGCCGTCGTGGAGGCCCCACAAACCAAAAAATCCGAATGGCATTCCAGATCCCACTGATGACGTAAAAGTTATCTTCACGGCAGAGGAAGATGAAGACGATGACATAATTGAGGAAGACGCCGGCCACAAGGCACTGACTGTAGGATTTTGTGAGACAGAGAAGACTATTACTTTCGATTACATCCATGATCTAAAGGCTTACAGGACTGAGCAGATTAACGGAATGATTCAACGTGTTCGGGCAGAATGTTTAAGCAGACCAGAGGAGACTTTGGAAAGCATTATGGATGTGAAGTCGTTTGTGAAAGATGAAGATGTACACCAGATGTTGAGAAAGAGATTTGGGTTGTTAGACGTGAATTCTCCGAAGTACAAGGAACTTTTTGTGAATTTCAAAGAAGATCTGTGCGAGGAGTATGAGACATTTTTTGAGAAAATGAGATCTGTTTTAGAAGAAAGTATTACCAGTACTGCAGGAGAACTAATTCAGGAAATCGAAGCGATGTTGATACCGTTTGAACATCATGGTTTTATCAGTCCTGATGACCCGAGGAAGAAACAAAATCCTAATGTGTTCGTAAGCAAAACGGAACCCTATGCATTGCCTAGACCTAAAGTTACCGATTCATACGTAAACAACTCTACAGAGTTGGGCAACGAAGAAAGTGAACTGTCACATGAAGATTCCATGGAACCTAAAACCGGAACCTTGAATCCCGCATTCTGTAGCTTGGGAATGGAGCACTTGAGATATTACAAATTTAAGGGCACTGTTCATTTCCCATTAATGACGAGCATTTTAAAAGTTGTGCGTGACTACCCCTTTGGAATCAGCCCAAATTTCCTGTATAATGAATTTAGTCGGCGAAACAAGTACAAAATTAACTTCCGTGGCCTAGAATCTGATTCATTCGAGAATTTACTGCGACAAAATAATCACATTTTCAAGTTTCTACGGGGAGAATTTATGTATTTAGTCTACCCGGCGCACAGGAGGGAGACTTCTGCGGTCGACGTGCAACAAAGAAAAATTTATCACCTAATTCTAGCCATGATGTCTGTGAGTGATGGTCCTGTTCCAGTGGACGAAGTGGTTAAAAGAGTAAATAGCATGTTTGGTATAAGGTTAGACATTCAGGCTCTAGGACAGGAAAACGACGAGCTGTACTTGCGCGTCCTGTTGAAACAGTTTGATTTGGAAAAACTCCAAGTAGTTCCAGGAGTTGAAGGTGCAAAGAGCACGCTGCAGTTCATTGTCCCTGAAGAGGTCACTGAAGAGGATATCTACGAGGAAGAAAGAAAAAGTATGGCAAAAACTTTTGCTGCGATTTTGGCACGTCATGAGAAACTGAAGTCGGCAGTAGTTCATGTTCCCAGGGTCGAAATGTCTATTACCGACTTCGTGCTTCCGGGCACTTGTTTGAACTCTGTCGCAAGAACACTCTTGCGACGGCGAAGGTACTTCGTACTTCCCGAACTGATGGTCACACCAGCTCAATTCTTCGTCTCTCTAGAGCACTATGAAGATGTCCGCGATGAATTTGTATATGAAATGACGTGAGTTAACTTTAACTTCATTAAGCGCATATAGAATGAAGGTATGTTAAAGGGAGATGTAGCAGTGACACAGGATTGGAGTCACTGGAGGGAGGGTATGATTGTATTCTAATCTTTGTTTTATCCTTTTTAATTAATGCAGAGATAGGTACAACGACTGGATGACCAAAAAAAGCCTGAATTCAGTATTTAATGTGCACCCAGATCACTTGGAGATAGGTAACTACGTGGCAATCAAAGTGGAAGATGAGTGGACTCGTGGACGAATTCTTAGAATCACTGATAATCTTCTGAAAGTAATAGCTTGGTTTCATTAGTCTGCATGGGTTCATTGTAAAAATTCTACCGCTCCTGTTTTCCATGTGTGTCATGGCATAAGAATTCAAGAGTGCTGACTCACAAACTCGCCGTAGCTAGCTGGCTTCAAAAATTCTTTGTAACCTTTAAAGGACACAGTAGGATGAATGACTGGTTGTAACTAATTATGGTTATTTTAATTGAACATTTAGATCGTTCTGGTCGACTTGGGAGTTTTTGCAAAAAAAGTGAAGCCGGAAGAATTGAAGTATTTACACAAGGACTTTTCGTCACTTCCAGAGTTATCATTTCGCTGTAGCTTGAGGCACAAAGAGTTAAAACGGATGTATGGAGAAGACGCAGATCGGTCCTATCAGCCATACACCGATGAAACGTTAAGCACGTTTTATGGCTATCTCCGGAACCGTACCTTGGAAATAATACCAATTAGGTGGCATAGCAAAGTACGGGAAGCATAATTTCTCTGAGCTGTATCTACAAAAGTTCTATTCTCATTAATTTCCTTTTCTCTTTTAGAGGGAAACTTGGGAAGTTAAGATAGTATTTGTCGCGGAGAACCAATCTACTGATACAAGGAAACTATTTGTGACGGATTTGGTGAAGATTCTTGGTCGTGCTGTCCCAGGAAGTAATTTCAAAACATGGGAGGGTCGTCGGGACGATATCTCACGCAGCAGTTTATCGTCTTGGGCGACAGCAGGTAATAGCAATGTAGATTCAGAACACGCTTGCTCTAGTTAGTAAATTTTGTCGATTACGTATTCGCATGGCGACTAGTATGGCCCTTGAAATAGAATGTAGTTCAAAAATCGTAGTTATCGAATAGGCATTGTGCTGCTTTTGATGGAGATCCTGTTCAATTTCTCCTCCATATCCTCAAACTATTTATAGAAAATTACGCCTTACAGTTGGACATGAATATTGCTTCCCCTAGAAGTATACATTTCATGCTATTTAACTAACTTCGCCTTGAAGCCTCAGATTCCGATTTTTTCACAATGGATGAAAATCATGGATAGAAAATCATTCATTAAATAGTTTCTTCTTTTGTTTTGGACTACAATAAATAATCATTAATGTAGAAACATTTAGTTTCGATTTTACTTTATTGTGTCGTATAAACGCAGTTTGCTTGGCAGCACAAGCGAGAGGTTCAAGCATTCCATCAGGAATGAGCTAATAATTAAGTTGAGTATGTGTTAATTAAGTTGAGCTATATTTGAATGTCAAGCCTAGACTCTGGGAGAGTGCTCGTATTAGTCAGTTTGCGATTTTTATAAATGTAAGTAAATGAGTGATTCAGACAAGTGTGAATAAATTGCCTCTTGCATAAGGATTACTCACGGAGTGAGTCGAATCTCTGCATGTGTTCATCTGTGTTACGTGTAGTCCTAGATACTAACCGCATGCATTGTGGGGGCTTTTATCGGACAACAGCATCCAGTGATGACACGTGCAATATTTGTTTATAAGTACATCTAATAAATCGTAAGACGCAGCTAGTTTACTTTTGGATTAATATGCTCTATGTGAATGGACAATGGACAGAGTTAGGAAATGCTAGAGCATATCTGTTTTGTGTTAATAAGATTATTTTGTTTAGCGCATGACCTATTGTCAGATTGATTGCCATGCCACATCTAGCAAACTTTAAAGCTCTGATTTCACCTGATTTCGGCAATTTTATAAGCGTAACTGGACGGCTGATAGTAGGAGCAGTAGTAGTCGGTTATATTTTCCTTTTACGGAGTTTTTACTTGGGCTTCGGGTGAAAACACTTGAGCAGAGTGGAGGTGGAAAGTAAGTTGGCCGCATGAGCCATCCTTGAGCACCTTGCTTACGCGTACAATTTTTGAGGGCAAGGAGAAATTGCACCTTGCAAAACTAGTGACAAGCTGTGAGTAAACTCCCATATCAGATGTTTAGTTCTATTATGCACAGTGTGGTTGCATAGCTACTATATATTGGAATTATTTCCTGTGCTGTGCTGGACATTGATATTTCTTATATTGACGGGATACCTGAAAACCTGAATTGTATGAAGATTGAGTGGAATTAAGTGAAACTTATAGCGCTGCTGAGCGAAAGGAAAAGTTCTTGGTGTTGAATTAAAACTCGAACATGCAAATTCGGACTGGTTGAGTCATCCCTTGGTGGATGGCAGAAGGAGAGATGATTATTACTGTCTGGTAGGAACTTAAGAGATTAATCAAAAAATGTAAATTACACATGTCCAGTGGACGTGTGGGGATCTGGAGAAGAGTAAGTAAGTAAGGAGAGAGGGTGGGAAAAAAATTAAGTAGCAGGTATAGGGATAAATACTACATTCCCAAAGTGGATCTCATCGAGTTAAGAAGAATGTCTTCTGACAATAATTTACTTGGGGCTTCCATTCAAGTTGACGATGAGGAGGAACTCATTGATTCAGACCAGGCCAGATTCATCAGAGATGAAGACAGGTCGGAAGAGGACAACGAGACACCCAGTGTGGACGTTGTGCTTCCTCCTAGAGATCGGTATGTTGTATCAGAAATAATCATTATTAAGCTTTATCATTAATCAAATTTTGCACACTTAAAAATGTCATGTGATTGTAGGTACTGGACAGTCTACCTCATCTTTTATTTCTTGGGCATAACAACCCTCCTGCCGTGGAATTTCTTTATCAATGCAGATAAGGTGGGATAAATGTTTTGCAAAACATTGTTATCCAGATGTTTGTTTGTAAGAAGAACGCATCTGATAATCAGTTATGTTTGTTTTAGAATTTAAATTATTTTCATTGCAGTATTGGATGTACAAATTCCGGGAGGTGGGCAATGCGACAGTTGACGCTGCGGACCATATAACAAAAACTCACTTTCAAGCTAGTTTTTTTTCTTATTTAGCTATAGCATCAAACATTCCTTCCACTCTCTCGTTTCTTGCAAACACATTTATCGCCAAGTGGTAAGTAAAATATGATGTACTGTTTTGTGCATTGTATCATGTGAAGTTTTGAGATGGAGGAATGAGCGGAATATTGATGTTTTTTTAATTTTTGCTAACAGGTTCTCTGCAAAATCTAGGATAATAACGTCTTTGACGGTCACGTTAATAATTTTCGTTTTATCCACCGCGCTGGTAAAAGTTAACACAGACAGATGTAAGTAAAGGCATATGCAGTCAGTATGGTGTTACGTAGTATGGCTTGGTATTGATTTCCTGGCTGTGTGACAGTTCGAAGTTAATCCGCTTTGACTAATACCCGTATCACGCGGAACATTAATGATAATCAAATTTTGTTTTGCTTGCAAGGGCAAGGCGATTTCTTCATCCTGACCATGACGACTGTAGTCCTCATGAACTGTAAGATAGTGAAATACATGCAAGTACGCAATTATTATTTGAACAGATTGTAATATTCAGTACGTTCTTTATTCACAGCGTTCTGCTCCTTGTTCCAATGCGGGCTATTGTCAATCATGAGTCGTTTTCCAGGAGAATACACCACGGCCACAATGAGCGGTATGTTTCTGCCGGATTGATGAGTATGTTGGATAATATTGAAGGATGATAAAGCTGATGAACTTTTCCTAAATGTAGGTCAAGCTCTGGGAGGGATTTTCGCAGCTGTTGCAAATATAGTTTCAATATTCCTGGCGGCTGACATACTTACGTCTGCTTTCCTCTATTTCCTCGTGGGATCCCTTAGCTTATTTGCTAGCTTGGTTTTCACGATTTACTTACCCAAGAGCGTATTTTATAAATTTTACTTGGGAGAAAAGGGGAGTCCTTTTCGATGGGTGGAGAATTCGCCTCCAGAAGCTATGCTAACCCCTAGAGCAAATGTTAGGGTGTACTTCTGGGAAGTGTTCAAGAAGGTGTGTATTTCTGTTCCGAAGAGTGTTTCCCATCGTCTCATTTTTATGTAATTAATGTAAATATCTGCTACAGGTTTGGGTGCAAGGGATCTCTGCTATGATGATATTCATTGTGACGTTGGCTGTTTTCCCAACCTTGATGGTCCTTGTCGTCAGTGAGGACCCTAAAAGTATTTGGGGCCGTAAGTCTCATTTCTTATTGACTACAGCCTATGGGTCATCTTGGTAAAATCATTTTTTGAATTGTTGCAGAAAAATACTACATTCCGGTGGTCTCGTTTTTTGTATTTTCTGTTGGCGATTATTTGGGACGAGTTTTGTCGGGCTCATTGAAGTTGGTAAGTGTGTATTTGTTTGTTGTGGAATCATTTGGGATGAAATTTAATTTCTTGAAACATGAAAATTTTAGCCGTCGAAGAAATCATATTGGACGCTGATAATGTCGGTCCTTCGTATTGGTTTCATTCCAATGATAATGACTTGCAACTTGAAGCCCAGGCATTATTTGCCCGTCATCTTCGAGTCAGATATTGAATATGGAATCATATCTGCGTTCTTTGGCTTAACAAATGGCTATTTAGCCAACATAGTCTTCATCAACGCTCCTCAGTAAGTTAAGATTTACTGTACATAACACCGCTTTTTAGTTTTGTTTGATGAACAGAAAAGTGTTATCTTCGTGTGTTTATCTTGCAGACTCGTGAGGAAGGAAGAACAAGAAGAAGCAAGCTCTATAATCACTCTATTGCTTGGCCTAGGCTTATCTCTTGGAGTGACTGCTAGCTACTTTTTATTGTTGTTGATCTGAAGCAATTGTCGCGCTCTTGTTGCAGAGAATTAGTGTCAGTGTCTGATTACGCAGAATTACTTTGCAAGACTTTAATTTATTTCTAATCGAATTATTATCATTACGAATTCATGACTGTGCGCGTGCCGCTATTAGATGTACTTTTTTTGCGCTAGTGTAGTATAGTATAGTTGAGTCTGAACTTACCCGGAGCATTCAATGTGATTGTCGATGACAATGCGAAGCAAACTGTGTTATTGTAACCAGACATATTATAAAAGTGTATTATCGGTGTGCTTGCACTCATGCACCTACAGCTATACAGCCTAAAATAAAAGTAATGTTTTGTTTAATTTTTACTTGTTTGTTTCATTACATTTTGGATGCAAAGTGCAAGGCATCTGACAATATATGTGGATGACTCGTCTCATAGGAAACCGTCATCCAGGGCGTATTAAAATCAGATGATGTCAAAAACTAACTCTGGATTGCGTACTTCATCTAAAGATCCAAATGTTACCACTATAGTCGCTCGATCCTTGCTTTTCATTTTGAGTTAAATTGAATTGAACCACAAAAATCATATGTTATTTCGAGAAAGAGTCGATTTTTACAGGCGCCATTGAGTAAGGGAATTCAATAAAAAATAGCTCAGGAACAAAGCGAAGATGAAAAAAAGTACGGTGGAACCGGCGGAGACCACAACTGCAACTGCTGCTGTAGAGGACGCTCACGTTACCGATGCAACTGGTGCACAGCATCATCACGAAACTCACGATCAAGAGATTCATTTAGTTACAGACGGTTCTAAAGTCGTACTTCCGGTGAACCACAATGTTGACAAGAAACTTCAGAAGCAACTGGAAGAAGCTGAGAAGGAAATAGCAAAAAAGTTGGCGATTATGAAAGCAGAAAATGAGGGTGAAGATTCCCAGCTCTCAATATGCATAGCACCTCCGCCCCCGGCAAACAAAATGAGCACTGTAAGACTTCGACAATGTCGATGGATTCGATAGTACTGTCCCATAAATATGAAGTATGATAGAGATAGATTTCACTGACATCCATCCATACCTTCATTCGAAAAATTTCTAGGTAGAAATTTTCTCTGTCGGCGTCTCTGGCTACAGAAAGATTTTGATGGGATGTGCCGTGCTACTGTTCGTAAGGCCATTTATTTCCCTCACACATTCTAAAAATTCACTGTACATCTCTCAATTGCCCTTGATTTGGAAAGTAGCTGGCAGCTGTGACTCAGTTCGTCGTCCTCTTTGTAGTAATAACAATATGGCCGATGGGATTCGCTGGGAAGTTTGAGGTTGAAGTGCCTTTCCTTCACAAGCATGTTCTGTTGATAATCGTGTCCATTTCTCCAGTACTATCTTTCGCATGGCTGATCTCAGTCATTTTCTGTGGAAGAAGGTCAAAAGTCTGTAGCATCAACAATGACACTTACTGTTGCATTCGGGGAGTAAGTTTGTGGCCATTTTTATCGCTTTGACATGTCCTGTCCCATAATGTTGCATAACTTTCAATGTTTTGATTCAGTACTATGCATATTCGCCTGTCTTGCTCGTGATCCCCCTTGTCTCATTTATTACCTACATTTTATTTGTTGGGCGACTTGATCAAGAAGTGTTAGAATCTGTCATGCTGCATGCTTTGAATACTTATGATGCACTTAACAAATCAAGAGAAGCCTGGGATGCAACTCAGGAACACGTAAAGAGATTGGCTACACTCCACTCTTTCAGCAATTATTCCGGAGGCCATGACATGATGATCATCTCTTTTCAGTTCAAATGCTGTGGTGTCGACCATGACGGTTGGAGGAACTGGGAGACGAGGGATATGGTTCGTGAGGACGTGGGTGAATGGAAAGTGCCTTCATCTTGTTGCAAAATTGTACGCTGCAACTCCACACTAAGCCAAAGGTTTTATCAGTATTCCGCTATTTCAATGAATTTATTAAATTATGTCTTTGCTCTTCAGCCCAACAAGAAAAAGTGTATGTATGATACCAACGATGACTTTGTTCATAACGAAGGCTGCGAGGTTAAAGTATTCTCGATATATGCACTGTACGGGAATCTGGTCATCTGCACCCTGTTAGCTGTGATCATTGTCAACGTGAGGGACAGTTTACCAAAACAAAGTTAAGAATCAGCCGTGTTATTTCTTAATCAGTGTATTTTATTTATTTATTTATTTCATTGCAGTGTATAAGCATTTATTTCTGCACAAGATACTATGCTGCCTTGAGGTAGGTAAAACTAACAAGATAGATTCCTCCGGCTGAGGTTGTCAGTTTTTAGAGAAAAGTACGTTTCTTTTTCAGGCGACGGGAAGAAGAAGACTTCGAATTCCATGTGTTCACCTACATTATAGAATGTGGCGCCTGCTGCCGGCGTTGTAACCCGGTTGAGAACCTGGTGTGAAAGCTGAGGATTTGTTCTTTAGTGTAGCTAATTATCATTTCATTGTTAAAATAGTTGTATGCTCTCCGTTACGGTTTTTCTTACACCTCCGTTAAGTTTCTTTTTTGGATTTACATTCTGCCAAAGACTTGTAGAATAAAGTTGTTCTATCTGCTAACGCTAATATACGCAATGTATGGAGGAGCAGCGTGCTCCATTTGCGAGTGTCTCAGCGCATCGTGGATAATGAAAACCGAGTTAGAAATAATCAATGGAGTCATTGATGCCGCAGATAATGATTAAAAATCACATTCAATTGAAATGATCAGCCTCAGTCAATGAAACATTCATTTGTGCTATCATTAAGCAACACTGAAAGACAAACAAGTCGACATTCAATCACCTTCTCCGGGATGGTATGGAACAAAGACTTTAAGCATGCACAGTACTGCGGCAGCAGTTTGATTGGCTAACGAATTATGAGGGCTTTGCAGACCTTAATGGCGGTCGTAGTGCTTACGACATTCAGTGGAAAGCACGTGAACGGTGCCTCACTCTCTGGCACGACCTCACGCTACACTTCGGAAGAAATACAGAGGAATCGAAATTCGATTCCGCCGGAAGTTGCTAAAATTGTGTCTTCGTTGGTATCACTTCTACCCGATGATGTCGAAGAACAGTTGCGGAAAGGAGGATTCAATGTTTACGTGGAAAAAAGTAATGCTTCATCTGGTGAGGTCCTTTTAACATAAATAAGGAAAAATCCCTCCTTGACATACCATTCACTTCTGTTTCTGAAATCGAAGGCCCTGAAGTGTATTTTGATACGACAAAAAATGGAAAGGACCTGATATACAAGAAAACACAAGAAGGAATGCAAAATTTTGGCAACTCGGGTCAACGTATACCTTCCTTGCAGGCGGAAAATATGGCATTTAACATAGGTCCAATCCCTCCCCCACCTGGTCCGAAACGGAAGAATTATTGGGTTGAGCCGGAGCCATTAGTTCGCATGCCTGTCCCATTGCCACCATCACTGTCGTCCCCAAAGCAAAATCAGAAAGACTTCAACGGTGGTAGCAGGACTAACGGAACGGTAGGAAAAAGTAACGTGGCTCAAGCAGTAGTAACAAAAGCACCACAGTCAGTAGCTCCTAACTCAGCAAAAACTACGACCGCTGAAAAAGAGATGTCCATGGAGCTAAATTATCTACAGATGAGGTTCCATGATCGCTCCTCCATGACCGCCACTACTGATGAGGACAAGTCAACAACTACGACAAGCACGACCACCACTGGGCGACCTCCGGTGCTAGACCAGCCTCCCAAGTTTATAAGGATTGGAGATGCCGTGGATAATGCCATACCTTTCCCTCATGATGATGCAGCATCTTTGCTGCGCAGGGCGATAAAAAAACTCAAGGATTTGGGTCCATCGCCTTTACCAGTGCTTCCAAAGCAAACAAAAAAGCCTACGATAGCCACCGATAATCTTCCCCCTCTACTTTTAACTCCCCACGGAATAACGGCAATGGGCATCCCCTATGAAATTGTAGGAGGAAAGCTAAGGAAACGGGAGGCTGTGATATAGCAGATGAATTCGAGAGATTAACTAAAATATTTGTGGCGTTGTCCAGCAAACTCCAGCAAACTCCAGCAAACTGCTGTGTTCTCATCTGTTTTTAGTAGAAGACTGATGAAGTAGAAATAAAATGGTCATGTATTACAGTATATTTTTGAAAGAAGTCATTGCTGTAGATACAAAACGACTTGAGAGAAACCTGATCTCGTCGCGTTGATTAATTCAGTTAAGTTTTCATCGAGTCAGTCAATCTGATCTGATAACAAGCGTTTCGCTATCTTTTAACTGGGGATGGCTAAATGGCCGGCCGCTGGCTTCAGACTTCAGAATAGGCTTATTAAGCGACGAAAGAACTTCTATTACCAAAGCATCCGGACCGGACAGATGAATTTGCATCTAAAGTTCCCCCATTCCTACTTCTACGCTTCACTAACACATTCAAAATGACAGTCGGGTACAGCGACAAGGTCGCCACCTGCAAAGGCCATGGGAATTTCTGGAAAATGCTTTTCAAGTGAGTCCCACTCAAACTTTGGCAACAAGACCAGCAATTTTATACAGCTTAGACTTTTATGTGGATTACAGATGGAAAGGGAGTATCTACAAAGTGGTATGGCTTGAAATGATCGTATATTTAATTTTGTACTACACCATCAACGGCTTGTATCGTGTCTGGATATCAAAAGACTGTGAAAGAAAGAAGTGAGCCGGGGAAAATATCAGTTTGATTCTTATTTGCATGTGAGTACTTCACAATACTAAATTCCTAAACTTGTTTCATTTTTTGAACTTTCAGAATATTTCTCCAGCTTGTGGTATATTGTGAGCAAGCTCAGAAGGTCATTCCGCTTTCGTTTATTCTGAGTTTTTACGTCAGCATTGTCGTGACCCGATGGTGGAACCAGTGGCTTGGTAAATTTAATTTCAATATAGAGAAAGCAAACTTGGAGGAGTAGCCTTAGATTAGATGCTTTTACCAGCTCTGGCATGGCCTGACACTACGGCGCTACTTGTTGCTTCCTTAATTTCCGGGAAAGTGAGTTGATAGGATTATTGCCAGCCGATAATGTACGGGCCACTTGCAGTACTGTGTATGTATTTCAGGATGACCGGGCGCGCTTAATTCGTCGAACTATCATGCGCTACACTAACCTCGGTTTTGTAATGACAACTTGCCTCATAAGCACAGCTGCAAAGCTTCGATTCCCTTCCCTCACACACCTTGTGTCTGCAGGATTCATACAGGATCACGAAAAAGACATTATTGAGGAGATGAACATGTCAACAACCCATCCAAAATATTGGGTTCCTATCGTATGGTAACTTGGAGTTTGAAAATTAACCAAGTTCACCGTCACGCGACGATGTGTGTAGATGCTTGATCACAATGATTTATAGGGCTGGAAGCATCTGCCGGCGTGCAAGGAAAGAAGGGAAAGTTCGGGATGACATAACACTAAACTCTCTTGTAGAAGGACTGAACATGTTCCGCAAAGGATGCCAAAGCATGCTTAATTACGACTGGGTCAACGTTCCATTAGTATACACACAGGTTGAGCTCCTTCCTTTGTCAATGAATCCCGAAAAAGTTTACATTCTCACTGTGTCCATTTTGTTCTGTTCAGGCTGTAACAATTGCTGTCTACATATACTTCTTATCTAGCCTGGTTGGAAAGCAAGTTACAATAATAAGCGATTCGGCCTCTGACGAGCCTGTGGATTTGTACGTGCCGTTTTTCAGCTTTTGCGAGGTAAATTCATGCAAGTTTGGGAAACGTATTATTTTTATTATTGAAGATTGCTTGGTTGACACTTTTGGACAGTTTTTCTTTTACGTTGGCTGGCTCAAAGTTGCCGAGTGTCTCATTAATCCTTATGGACTTGACGACGATGATTTCGAGATCAATTGGTTAATTGACAGGAATTTTGAAGTCTCCTATGTTATTGTGGATGACATGCATGATGAGCATCCGAATCTTCTCAAGGATCAATATTGGGTGACCGAATAGTTGGTTTCCGTATATTTTTATTTCGATTTAGTGCCAAACTAACACATTTTTATTAAATCTGTAGGAGGAGAAAGTACCTTTCGACCTTCCTTATACAGAATCTACGGTCAAATACAAGGATCAGCAACTGGGATCTGCAAGATATATGGATGTGCCGCCGGAGAAAGCAGATTTTGTGAGACATATGGATGACGTAAGCCTTAAAACATACTTGTCAACGTAGTTCTTCTGCGCTAACTTCAACTAGGTTATATAATTGATCTTGCTGAAGTATATATCCCTAATTTTTAGTCGAAAAAGGATCGCAGTCAAGAGTCCCTGAAAAAAGCATTTGCAAAATACAGCACTACGGGAGGTACAGCGAAAGGTAACCATCGTAATGGACTGTCATGGCAGTATTCCCCGCCAGCAACGCACTTGCTTTGCTAGCTAACCTTCCTTACGTTCATACCTTAGCATAGTGTTTGTTACTGACATAATTTTTTCTGTGCCATTTGCAGGTTCAGCTGGGCCGGTAAGAAATTTTGAGACAATGTACAGCAAAGGAATATGCTTAGCCTGATACGTCCCCTCTGGTTGAAATCACTGATGACGAAAATTCGTTATTTTAATTTTCTGCTTCTTTATTTAGAGTGCTCGACAAGCAGCGGTTTTTGACCGAGACGGGTCAGATAGTGACGTAAATATTGTTCGTGGTGCAAGTACGTGAAGCTAAATGCCACATAATTATAATGAGTCATTCCAGGAAAACTCGGAATCGGTTCTCCCTCATGTTAGAATTTTTTTGAAATTTTCTCAAATGCGGTTACCCTAGAGAAGTGGATTTCAGCAATACCATTGGTTGCATCCTAGCACCCTCCGTACCCAAGATATGACGGTTTTCGTGTTTTTGGAGGGCTACGGGGATCCCAAAATTACTTGGGCGCCCGAGGGCCGATTTTCAAAATTTTTCTTTAAAAAAGTAGATTTGTCATCACACTAGAGCAGCATTGTTGGGCGATTCAAAATTCGCAGTCGTTTACGAGAAATACGTACACAACTGCAAGATATGGCCTGCTTTCTGCATTTTGATCCCGAAAATTGGTAAAAGCCCTGGGAATGGGCACGATCTTGCCGTTCTGTACGTATTTCTCGGAAACGACTGCGAATTTTGAACCGCCCAAAAATGCTGCTCCAGTGTGATGACAAATCTACGTTTTCGAAGAAAAAATTTGAAAATCGGCCGACGGGCGCCCAAGTAATTTTGGGATCCCCGTAACCCGCCAAAAACACGAAAACCGTCATATCTTGGGTACGGAGGGTGCTAGGATGCAACCAATGGTATTGCTGAAATCCACTTCTCTAGGGTAACCGCATTTGAGAAAATTTCAAAAAAATTCCAACATGGGGGAGAACCGATTACGAGTTTTCCTGGAATGACTCAATATGACCTCTGTACATCAGCAGTGTGAGGTTGCAGTCATGGAAATGTTTAAAATTGGCCGTTTTCTTTACCAGGGCCGACAGATAAAACGAAGAAAAAGGTTAAGGCGGAAACTAGGGAAGATCAGGCAATGAAGGCCCACATGGAGAAAGAAGACGTGATGTATGGTAAGTGGCCTTGAGTAAAGTCCTTGTGCAACTCTTCATAAAATGTCTTGCCTTACAAGTCAATTTTTCAACAGTACCAACTGTAAGAATAACAGCTGACATGAAGAAGAAGTAACAGTAAGTAGGATTGCCGTGCCTGAAACTGTGATACGACTGCACCGGGATTGTCAGACATTTTTGATAGTCTACTTGGGCAGACGGCCATGTTCCTGAAGTCATATGACTTTAATTAAAATATTATTGACACGACCACTACGGCGGTGACGAGTCGGCAAAAAGTAAGTTTGAGTTCATCTCATAGGACGAAAGTATATAAGACCTCATCTACGTTTTCACAAGTTTTACTTCCACTAGACGCACGAAACGCATAAATTCCACGAATGAGTTGCGAAATCAAAAAAACATGATGGAGCCAAGGCTTATACAACACACGGTGTTGTATAAGCCAACACAAGGTGTTGTATATATATGGAGCATAGCTAAATTATAAAGAGCTCCTGACGGGGTCATAACAGTGACCGTGTTTGTACGAGTAGGTGGTGATGAGTAATTTCACCGGCCTGAATCCATCGTGCATTTCGATACGATGATAACGTTTGGCATTCTGTACGGTAGTTTCAGCGTCTGGGTGGGGCTCTGGATAAGAGCTGTCATCACTGTCTCGCTTATCGTTAAACAGGAAGTCATCTGCATTTTGTAAACGTTAGTATGAGCCTTTGAGCTATGGATGCTTGTAGCAAAGTTAATTGTTACTAATGACCTATGAGGGAAACAATTACAAGAAATGACTAACCTGGGAAGGTCACGATGAACCCGTTGCCAGTAGAGAAATACTGAGGACAAAATCTTTCGATCCCAAATCGGCGTCTCAGATTCAGCAATATACGCAACTGTGCTACAGTACCCACGTCTTGGAGTCGACTAAGTTCGTAAAATTGGGGAGAAGGCAGGAACAGTGAGTTGCTGATGTGCTTCTCCAGTGCATCTTTTGCGGTCATCCACTGCAAAAATATAACGGCTGGTTTGAAAACAAAGCCGGCAATAGGGCAATAAGTATAATTTTATGCCAGAACTCGGAATGCTAACCTCGGCATATTCCACTTCTCTAGGATCAATGATTGCAGAAACGGCCGCCGGAAGAATGGCCATGTAAAACAATGTGTCAAATCGCGGTTTGAAAAATCTGGAATTATAGTATTGAAAAATAGCATATTAAATTATGAAATGTGAACGAATGAGCTACTTCGTTCATGAATGAACATAAAATCGCCATACCCGGGTGTGGTCCAGTTATTCCATTCGTACAAAGCTTCTAAATCAGGTACGCAATCATGCTGCTCACAAAGCAGTAGAAAATTCCAGGGATCCTTGCTAACCAATTGCTGCCATTTTATAATATCTTCGCGCTTGTCTAAGACAGAACCAGACAAATTCTCTTTGTCTCTTCCTCCGCGCACACATAACAAGATACCACATTCTTCAAACGTTTCCCTAATGGCCGTAATTCGCAGTGATATTTCGTGAGCTAAGTTATTCGGATCGGTTAGCTCTCTTCGGTAAATTTGCGGGCGGTTAGCAGACTGGGAAAGCAATTCGATCTCTGACAAGTTAATACCATGTGCAAAAAATAAGCTCCTCCATTTAGCTGAACTATCTGCTGAAGAAAATGTTCCTCCAGGGAAACACATGAACCCTCCCAGCATGGGATGATCTTCAGACCTTTTTGTTAGCATGTACTGGACCCTATCTCCCGGGTCTGACCCTGATGTTGCTAAGATAATACTTGCGGAAATTGTCAAACCACGATTCCGGTTAGATTTCCTGGTGTCGCTTCCCTGTCCTCCCATGTCGACCATATTTGCAGCGGATGAGTATCTTAACAGGTTAGGATAACCACAGAAGGAGAACAGAGAAAATAGCTCGGCCTATGAAAATAAAATACATTGGAGATGAAAAATTTGCCTGCTTATTGCGTACGTTAAGCAATATAAAGCCGGACATGTACGAGAAGCAAATAGCAGGTCGAGTGATCTAGAGCTGAGATAAGCGCCGGGGGTTTAAACAGCAAATAATGAACGGCGAAAAGTTTTAGGAAACGACACCCTTTATTCGAAACTCAGGTGAGTACACTGTAAGAAACTTCATTCCAGTACTTACAAATCACCAAAATACGTCGAAAATAGCAACAATGTCGTTATTAATACGCTTGCGGACATGAGAGAGCAAAACGTGGTAATCAAAGTTCATTGTAAAAGTGACCATATCGCGGTGGGATGTTCGCGATGAGCTTCGTCTGACTATCAGCGCCTCGTGTGTACCTATGATGTCTAACTGTTGACTGGTTAACTTCTACTGTAGTCTTCGGAAGTGATACAATCTTTTGACCACCTTGCATCACATCAACATCTTCAGGGTACAGATCGTCACCTGAGCAAAAAGTCGCCAGTTAGATTCGCTGCTTCAGGCGCTCAGACCTAAATTCCTTGTAAATACAACATACCTGGAAGACAGAAAACAGAGCCGTCCTTTGTACGAAAAATCGCGGGAAGCCATCTTTCAATACCAAGTCGTCTTCTGGTGTCAAGGAGTTTCTCCAGGTAAACTACCGAGTGCAAGGGGCTCAAGCGTGTCATTTCATACAACTGTGGTGGCATGAGCTGATGCTGCCCTCCGTGATGCCTTTCGACCAGACTATCAGCTGTGGACCACTGCAACAGAGGCACATCTCATTAGAATAAAGATGTGCCATGGGCTTGGCCCGAATGTACAGTATTCAATAAATAAAAAAAAAATAAAAAAACATTAGAATAAAGACATAAAATAAGAGGCACTTGAAAACTATTACATATTTTCTGGCATTTAAGATCAATTATTACCTCTGCGGATTCAGCTTCATAAGTGTCAATCACAATTGGCAACTGGGTAGGTACAATGGCCATGTAGAATATTGTGTCAAACCGTTGCCGGTTTTCATAAGTGCATGGTGTCAAAAAATTCGACCACTCTGATAAAATTTGAAGGTCTGGAATGACACCATAATTATCACAAAGCTCTAGAAAAGTTTCCGGACTATCCTTAACAATCTTCTGCCACTTAGTTATTACATCAGGATCCCGTAGTCCAGGAGGATTCTCGACTTCATTCTTCCTCTCTTCAGTTCTGTCTATGCTTTTGCTTAACAGTATGCCACATTCTTCGAATGTTTCCCTTATGGCAGTTATTCTTAAGCTGACCTCCCTCGGGAGCTGTTCAGGATCCGTCTCAACTTGGTAAATTTCAGGACGATGTGCATTCGGATGCAGGTACTTGAACTGCCTCACATTTGTTCCAGCTTTTTCAAATATTTTCGTCCATGAGGCTGAGCTGTCAGCGGCGGAAACTGTGCCTCCAGGGAAGACAATTCCATTAGGCATAAATGAACTTTGACTTGATCTTTTCATCGTGAGGAAAGAGAACGTAGTCTGGCCGTTCACTACAGTTGGCGAAACCAAAAGCAAAGATGCCGCCTCGCGCCATGGCTTCTGGGCCGCGTTCATTGTGAAGGCACGGGAAATCAGCATAGTTTATCGGGTTTATCCTTCCCTAGAATAATTAAAAACAGTTACAATAACGTCATTTCGAAAAAAAGTTATCATCAATTTAATACAGACAGGCAACATAACTACTTGCCATTATTATGTTCTTCGTTTCGGCGCTTCCTCTCCTTGTACGCAAAATGAATGGCAAGATATGAAACCGAGTGCAATGAATGCAAACAACTCGTAATATGACCAGGTAAGTTTATGCAAAAATATATTTGCCTCACATAAGCTGCCCCAGCAAAAGCAAAACTGTTAAATCTGTATAGCACCCGATTTAATTCTACTGTACTTACGGATGATCTCCTCTGAAAATAATGGTAATTCTCTGCCGATTTTCGCAGTAGTTCCTAATCCATTTACTTCCGTTGAGCACTTGTCACTCTCCAGTTGTACGTTCAACCTAAACCCATTATAATCGCAAACGCAGAAAAACAAGTTGATAATAAAACATGATTGCTTATCATAAAAAATGTTATGTAAATAACGAAACATTAACTGCAATAATAATTTCTTCGAAATTTGCCGCTTACGAGGATCTCTTACTTAAATTATTTCAACAGCATTAAGAACGGGGCTTCATCAGGAGTGCTTTTCGTATGTTTTTCAGTTGGGAAAACATTTGAGGTACGGGATTCACTGCAAAATTTTGCTCGATCGAATGTCCTTGATATGGCGGGAATGACACCAATGACTCCAGTTCTTGCATGTTGTGATGTTGTGAATCAACAGAGCACATGAAAGGGAAGGGGAGGGCAAGGTGTTTTATTTAATTAAAACGAATTTAAAGGATCAGGAGGACTTGTGAAAGTCGGAATCATGAGGACTCTGTCTCTGCACTTTCCAATGTTGTCCTTTCAGTCATTAGGACGTTGTAGGAGTAGATTAGGAAGAAAGGTTGACTTCCGGGAGATTGTTGTTGGACACCGATGTTCGGAACGTCATTATAGCAATAGGAACATTTTGAAATTGAAAGAACGAGGACTTGTTTCAGCAATATTTCCAGATGCACCGGGTAAACTTGCTAATTTGCTAACGGGGAAGCCGCAAACGATCTATGCTGGCTTTGACCCCACGGCAGATAGTCTTCATGTGGGAAATCTGGCTGTTATCATGATGCTGATTCAGTGTCAGAGGGCCGGTCACCGTGTAATTGCATTGGTTAGTCATTTTTTAAATCATAAGGCGATGTTGAGTGGAATGTATCTAAAGGGTTGAAATTTTTCGGATTTATAGATTGGAGGTGCCACAGGAATGGTGGGTGATCCTAGTGGGAAAAATACAGAACGACCCGAACTGGACTCTTCGGTCGTATTGAGAAACTGCGGGAAGATCAGTGAAAATATTTTAAATGTATTTAAAAACCATGAGAAATACTTTTGGGATGACAAAGCAGGGAAAGAGATACTGCAGCCGATTAAGTAAGTGGGGCTTTTTAGTTGTTTAAGATGGGAAGAATTTGTGATTGATTTAGTTTTTTTGGTTCTGTGCAGGATAGTCAACAATCGAGATTGGTATGATTCTATATCGTCTCTGGAACTCATAGGGCATTTCGGGCGTTACTTCAGAGTGACCGAAATGCTTGGAAGACAGTCTGTTAAGACTAGGATTGACTCCGGCGAGGGAATAAGTTTTACGGAATTCTCGTACCAAGTATTTCAAGGTTATGATTGGTACCACTTGCATAAGAATTACGATTGCAATATTCAAGTCGGTGGTCATGATCAAATGGGAAATATGGTTTCGGGACATGATCTTATTAGTCGAGCATTGAAGAAGCAAGTCTATGGTAAGTATAGACTTCCAAAAATCCTGTAGTTTGTCGCTGCTCAAATCGTGTTTCATTCACTCTCTCAACTGGTATTATTCCTGCAGGTATTACTTTACCACTTATTAAATCCGAATCGGGAAATAAGTATGGAAAGACGGCTGGGAACGCAATTTGGTTGGATCCTAAGAAGACGGCTCCTTTCGATCTGTACCAGTTTTTAATCCGTGCGGCAGATGCAGATGTAGAGAACTTACTGAAGATTTTTACTGTCCGAACTGACCAAGAAATCGAGACAATCAAGAAGAAGCACGAGGTAATAAGTTAGGCAATTTACAAGTGTTAAGAAATTTTGTGTCGTTTGCCAATTTCCAAATTATTTAAAACATCATGCACAAATTTTGCTAAAATTCTGTTGTAGGCAAATCCTGAGGCCCATTATGCTCAAAAGAGACTTGCCCAGGACGTTACGAAATTAATACACGGCGGTAAGTCACGCATTACTTCTAATAACAATCCCAGCGTTACTATCATTAACTACTTCTGAGTTTTGACACTATTTTTGAGTAGAAGAAGCTCTTCAGTCAGCCATACGTGCAACAGAGGCTTTGTACGCCGACAATGTCCAGGCGTTAGCATCCCTTTCCGCAGACGAAGTAGGAAAAATCTTTGGATCCAGCAGCAAAGCGGTCGGATCTGCGGACCTTATCCTAGAACCTGGAACTACTATATTAGATATGGCAATGAAAGCTGGGTGCTTTCGAAACATGAGTAAGAGAAAGTAAAATAATATTTAGTCGAATATAAAGCAGCGAACCGGTGTGGCTTAAACAAAGCCGTTTCCTATTTTCAGGTGACGCTGTTCGCATAATCGAAGCCGGCGGATTTTACTTAAACTACCAGCGAGTAAACAACTACCAAGAAGTCATCGTCCCTGGTGTTCACATTCTACCCAACCAAATGTCCTTAGCGCGCGTTGGGAAAAAGAATTATTATGTGATAAAATGGAGCTGAGTTGCTCCAGTAGATTAACATAAATGAAATAATTACAAGCACTACCACCAGGTAGATTCAAGTTTTATTAAGAGTAGTTTTTTTGCAAGAAATATAAGTGAAAAAAATATATGATACAATCTTAGTCGTATACATTTAAAACTCGTAACCTGTACAGAAATTGTTACAGGCAAGTCTCATTTGACACTTGGTAAAATGCTGGCTTTGATAAGTTTTATATGAAGTTCCAGCTCCGGAAACTCTTGTGTTAGCGTATCGCTCAATTCTACCAGCTTTAGGCACTTTGCTTCAATCTTTTTCATCTCATCTTCTAGTTGCTCCTTGGATTTTGCTAATGGTTTGTATCTTTCTTGCTTAATGGACTCCAATACCTTGTATTTTTGCTGTCGCAAAATGATTTCAATCAAATTTTTATGTTTTTGAATCGCAGCTTCGCTAATTCTATCATCCGAAGCTTTGACGATTTCCTTGATTTTCTGGAGTGCTGCCGACTCGCACTCGTACTCTTTCTCCAGTGCCCGAACTTTGAGTTCCATTTCTGAAACTTGTTTCTCCGCATCTACGGCCTCTCTTGTCAAGATGCGATTTCTTTCCTTCAGCTTATTATAATTTCTTTGTATATTCAGCTTGGTCTTTTTAGGATGAACGTGTGCGCGTTTGAGATTGAAATCTGCTTCTTGAATGATTCGATCTCTACGTTCAATACTTCGTTCCAAATCTTGCATGAGCTTCTCTTGGGCTCGACATAATTCCTGATAACGAACTTTCATGTGGTGAATTGCCAACTTGAGTGTAGAACCAGCCTGCTCTTGCTCCTTCTTAATCGAGTCTTTCAGTTCTCGGGCATATTTGATCTTCTTATCCCAGTTGAGTGACTGTTCATGAGCTTCGGCTAATTGGTTTGCCAGTCGCTCCTTTTCATCCTCCAGGGCAGCAATTTCTTCTTGGAGTTGAAGTGCTTCCATCTCGGCATCTTTCAAGAGGTTGACGAATTCATTTTGAAGAAGTATATTGTCACGATCCATTTGAGTATGATGAGTTCGCTCATCATGTAGCTTGGCATTTGCTGCAGATATTTGGTGACGTATGGATCCGATTTCTTTTTCAACTTTCCTAATTTCCACTTTCTTCTGTTCAAGATCATTCGTCAGCCGCTGCTTCTTTCTTTCCATAATGAAAGCTTCCTTACGGATGAGATCATTCTGCCGAAGAACTTCATCACGCTTGACCGTAAGTGAAACAAGATCGTCCTGTTGCTTGAGCCATTTGTTCTGAAGATCAGCGCAATGCTCCTTCTCTTCCGCGATTTTCCTCTCCAGTTCTTCAATTTCACGCTCCAAAGGCGACGCTTCTCGTCCACCTTGCTGGTCAATCAGTTTTTGAAGTTTTTTGTTAAGACGAACGACCTCAGAAGTTTTCCTTTGGATCAGACGCTCAGCCTCTTTGACTTCCATGGCCTGATCTGACAAGACTTTCTCCTGCTCTTGTAATTTTTTCTCTAGTTCCTCCAGTAGCATTTCCTTGTTGAGGAGGTCACCGCGCAAGCGTTCTACTTGGACTGTCACTTTGGTCATTTCATTCTCAACTTTGGCTGCCTCAGCTTCCAATTTACGAGCTTTATTTCGAGCGACTTCAACCTTGTTGCTTATATGTTGAGCAACCTTGCCAAGGGATGCTTGCTCCTGAAGGGTCTCCATGATCGCATCCTCAAGCTTCGCCTTTTCGTTGACCAGAGCCTCTAACCTCCGACGTGGGGCACTCAATTCTTTCTCCTTGTGGATGAGGATTCGATTACACTGACGTAACTCATCTTCCACTTGTTTGCGAACGCTGAACAGAAGCGTAAGTTGGTTTCGCAAATCCTCATTTTTCTTTTGTATAGCTTGAACTTGGTTTTCCAGATAGCGCTCTTCAACTTTTCGCCTTTTCAGTAGCACAGTCGCCCTTTCGTGCGACTCCTGCTCTTTGGCAATCGCCCGTTGAAGTGATCGCATCTCAGCTTCACGATTTCGGAGCATTTCTTTAGTTTTTCTGGTGCAATAGCATAATCATTAGTTTCAAATGGAGGTTCAATGCTAAAAATATTGAATTTCTGGGAGACTTACTTAAGCGTGTCACGAGCAGCGTTGAGAGCTTCATCACGCGACCGTACAACTGAAACTGTCTCGTTCCAGGCTCTTTGCAAATGAACCTTTTCTATATGAAGGGCTTCAATCTCTGTCCTGCAATAATAATAAAAGTTGCTGTACATCTGTACTGAAAATTGTTGAAAATTTGGGGTAAAATTGACTCACTCGGCCTCCGTAATGAAGTTGGTCAATTCTTTCTGTTCCTCATTATGTGCCATGATTTGACGCTGTATCCCTTCATTAGCTTGTTCCAGTCGTTGGATGTGCGTGAGGATTTTATCCAAGTAAAAGTCTTGGTCGCGCTTTTCAATTTCAGTTTTCTGACGAAGTTTTTCGAATTTCTCGTCAATTAACTGACGAATTTTTAATTCCCCATCAAATTCCTCGGCCGCTTGTCGAACGCACCACTCCATCATGTCAATCTCCTTGATGGACCTCATGACCGTTTTCTCTGCCAATAATCAGTGTATGCTTATGTTATTTTGCCTTGAATTCTAAAATGAATTACTCTGCAACTTAAAAGTTGTCCATGTACATGTACCATTCTCAATTTCGTCGTCCAGATTCTTCTTTGCCACAAGAAATTCCTGGTGGACAGCCTCAGTGAGTTCTTCGGTCGTTGCTCGTTTTTGGATTAAATTTTCAAGGTCCTTGTCGCACTTATCCAACATGTCCGTCTGTCGCTGAAGTTCATACTGAAGATTGTACAGTTGGTTCCCAAGATCCTCTCGCTCCTTCTTTCGCATTTTGACTTCATTGTCCTGCATTTACACAAGAATAAGACAGTAGGAACAGATATAGAAACTATACTGCAGACATTACCATATCCCTTATTTCACAATCCATGTTGTAAATTTGCCTGGTTAAATGCTCTTTGAGAGCCCTCTGGAACCGTTGCATTCTGGGATGATCAGGACCCAGAACAATAACTGTGTCCTCGTCCTGTTTCTTCTCCTCTTCACCATTCGCCATGGAAGTACCTTGACCATCACTAGTTTCTTTCATTGTTGACCCCATTGTAGCTTGATTGGAATCCTGTCCACCAGCATTATCCTCGCATTTGTCTCCCTCTAAAGCCTTAATGAGAGCATCAAGCTCCGAGAATGATGCGGCCATCTGAACTCCCGTACTGTCACCTTCACCAGCAAACTCTTGATCTTCATCGGGTTCATATTCTTCCAAATCTTCTTCATCATACCTTCCTTCTCCCTCAATTTCCATCATTCTATAGCTTGTGTGAAGTCGATAATCTCCAAATGGTTTGATCCCAAGGTTGTAATCTATCTCTCCTTCCTCCTCTTCCTCTCTTGTTCTTGGCAAAGTACTTTCTCCTCCAGGAGGAATTTCTTCCTCTTCCGCAGCAGTGGTTTCTTCCTCTTCAGGTGGTCCGTTTTCATCTTCATCATTGTAACCAGTTGGAGGTGCAAGAGCAGTTTCATTTCCTTCTTCATCTTCAGCCTCTTCCGGTTGTTCAGGTCCAAGTTCTGCTTCCTCTTCGTCTGTCGTCTGTACAGTTTGAGGAGCTCCATCCGCAATGTCACCTCCAGTCCTTTTATCACCATCTTCGTCTCCATCCATATTCAGATTAACGTACACAAGTTACACGTGCTTTACTTTGTAATACTTTCCGAAAGGATGTGAAGCGAAGGTCAAGTTATTTAAAAAAAATACGATTTAGCAAGCAGTAACCAGCAGCTTGTCCGACGACGACGACGACGATCATGATGCTTTCTTCAGACGCTTTAGGGCTGAACAACGACCAAACTTGGACGGATTTATACTTCGTTATGGTTGCCATAGTAACCACTGATTGATCTAAATGTCCGGCAATAGTAATACATAGTGAATCCCTCCATTCTCCAGGACAGGAGAAAGCATCAAACAAAGTACCTTTCTTTTACATACTCAATGGTTCTTTGAAGGGTATGGTTATATCTTATGCAATGAAACAAGGCCTGCTTTGTAGCTAACCACTGGAAAGCATGTTAATTTACATAAATTATTTTGTGGAAGTTTTCCGGGATTGGGGCCAATGGAAAAGTATGGGTGAGCACCACATCACACATGCACCATCACTACCAAATTGTACGTGTAACAAGGATATTATACGTGGACATAATGGGAATAAAACGTATGCATGCAGCCATACAAGTGATGGGCAAGGAGATGGAGAAAGGAGGGAAACTGCAATATTTTTCATTTCTCCTCCGGCCTTTGATCTGAGGCAGATGATCGGAGCTATGAACAACACGTTATCATTACTATGTACACGTAGACTTTCTGTATAAAACAGTCAGAGCTAGGTCAGTTTTCTCGTAGTATTCGTCCGGTAAAAGAATCGATCATTCAGGTGATAATTCCAACGAATTTTGGTATTTCTTCGTCTTCCTTTTGACAGTAATACGGTAATTCTTTGTGGGTATTATTTCTGCAATTCATCTGCAAAAATTTAATCATCTTGGTAATTACTGGTAAGTGATTTTGCAGTTATTGAGGATTTTAATTCTCAATTAAGAGCTAAGCTAATTCTTGAGGGGTTGTAGTTTTATTATAAGAACTGATTTTTTGGAATTTCATAGATTCCTAGAGTTATTAGCAGTTATAATGACCATTCAGCCATGCTAACAGCAGCTTAATGTCGATAGGTGAATCTCTAATGTAATTGTAATTTTCGAATGAGTATACTTTGATCGTGAATATTTCTTGCTTACACGTTCCTGGTGTACTAAATTTTGACATGTAATAATTGCTTTAATTGTAGGCAACCAAGAGCATGGAAAAAGTGTAACGTGAGGTTGATGATACCGCGGCCAGGAAAGGAATGACACTGGAATGACTCTAAGGAACCCAAGACTGACGCGAAGCGGTCGAACATTGATTCAACATCACAGAGAAGATTGAGATCGTAATTATTTGGAAGCTATCTAAAAGAAGAATGAATCAGAAGGCCATAATGTCTAGAAAAAGAAGATTCTTCATGCTGACTTTATTGTCAGTAGTGATATTTAATATTGTGCTGTTGGGTAGTGTAAGTGGACAAGGAATGATTGCACTACCTGATCCAGTAACTGAGGAAGCAAGTGGTGGTGGGGAAAAAGTATTGAAGAGAGGTGATACAAGTTTTGGTGGGAAGGAGGAAAATCCAGAGAAAGTAGAAATTCACAAGAAAATCGCTGCAGCTCATTTGCAGGGAAAGAAGGAAGAGAGTTCCGACGATAAGAATAATATTGTAGTTAAGGATAAGCCTGTAGATTTGCAAGACCCTCACAAGCATGCTTCTGATGAGTGGTTATTACATTTTCTGTTGGAACAATACAGTCTGACAGAGACTAGTGATGCAAATGTTGAGGAACAAGTTGATATACTTCAAAATCTGGAACATTTTGCTCATAAATATGAAAATGGTCGGGACTTGTTCCAATCAACAAATGCACTCAAGAAAATTCTACTACCGGCCTTGAACTCAACCTATCCGGAAATCAGGAAGGCCGCATGTGGAGTATTTGCAGTTGCAGCCCAAAATAATGCAATCGTGCAGAAGACAGCCTTACAAAATGGTGTCATCCGCCGCTTAGTTCATTTATTAACTTTTGATCTCGCATCAGTCCGTTCCAAAGCGTTGTATGGATTGGCATCGTTACTTCGAAATTACCCCGATGCTCAGAAAAAGTTTATACTTGATGGTGGGGTCGCAGCCTTGGTTAAAGCTGCATCACTGTCAGAAACTCGTAAGAGGAGCCTAATTGTCATCACGGATTTATTAACGGAGCGGAGATATTGTCGCAAAGGACAAGAAGAGGAAGAAGCTTTACGGGATTCTGCTGGAGGAGTCAAAGTCTCATTTGATTCTGGGACAGGCGAAGAGCGTGAAGATGATTGCGATCAAGATCGTCTTTTAGAGAAAGCCTTAACACTTAATGGATGGTGTGATATACTTGTTGATAGTGTTTCAAATGTAGGGGGCTTTGACATTGATGATCAGATGCTTATCACTGAAGCTGTTGAAGCTGGACTGGACATTTGTACAGACAAGATCGCACCATATGCATCTGTTTTTCATCGTTTGTTAGTCAAATTTGAAGAGGACGAAGACCTGAGTGGTACTGCTGCAAAGCAGGTACTCGCCATACTCACAACCTTGGACCCCCTTGCTCTGGCTGGCAAGGACGAGCTATGAAATAATAATTATTATTTATTGTAAATCATCACAATATTTGTTACATGTTTGTTATAATACTGCCGGTAGTGTCAAGTATTTGTTAATTTAAATGATAACAGGTGTCCAGCATCGACAATAATCATTCATCCTGGATGTACTCTGGCATTTTATAGGGTGCTCTTCTACAACATGTGTAACCATATTAAATACAAATTGTGTTTATAGAGCTTCAGTGCTATGTACAGCATCAGATGTGCTAAAGCTTTAAGTTAATATGAGAATTCAAGGGATGTTATTTTCGTTAGACCTCCTTAGAATTTAGTATGAATCCTGTAGATGAGTCCTGTGAGAACTTGTGTTTACAAATGTAACATGTTTACATTTGTTGCTCCATCATTGTGTGAAAAGAATGTTTACAATTGTGCATGAATGTTTACGTTTGTATTTTCATGTGTGTTTACAATTGTAATTGGAAACCTACAAATGTAAACACAGGAATTGTGTTTACAAACTCTGTTTTGTACGTTTGTAAACACATAATTTGCTTTACAACTTGAGGTCGCGTTGTAGAAGACATAACCCCTGTACAAATGTCGTGTTGCAGTGCGGGGGTCAGTGTTGCTAATCTGGCTTACAATCTTTGCATTGCAATTCCTTCCATTCTGGTCATAAAGCTATTAAAGAATTGATTAAATAAAGGATAGAAAAGCTTTTTCCAAAGAATATAATCGACGGGATTTATTTTGTATTTCATACATACACACACACACACGGAATCATCAAATTACAAAAACAGCAGCCCCCTGTCAAATCAAGTCAGACAGTTTACTTCACTGTTGCCAGCACACATTAAATACGGACATAATTGAAAAAAATACGGATCGATTCGTTTAGAAAAGCAATAGAAAGATACGAACATCTCCCTTCTTTACACGTATGGATATAGTGAATAACAAATGAAGGGCTACTTCACAAGCTTCTGCCTTGCACTATTTAAACTCCGGATAACTCCTTCAGCTCTGTTGCAAAGAAGTACTAAATTCAATTTTCTAAACATGTCTTCACCAAGGTCCTTGGGGTCAACTTTTGTGTGCAGAAACTCCATCAAAGTTGAAATCTGAGATGGCTCAAATGTTACGTTTCTATCCTTAAAATGTTGAATATTCAAAGCAAGCTTGTCGGCCATTCTGTAAAAAAAGAGACATTAGTTAGAAAAATTCAGAGAAATTATGATTCATTTCCAAAAATGGAACAACGAATGAGTAATTACCGGGCCGGAATAAGATTTTCCTTAATTAGGTGGCACAGCTGTGCTACAGCTCCTCGGTAATCTTTCGCATCCATCATTTTACGGAAATCGCAGAATCCACTGAGGAACAATAATCTATCGGCGCAGGCAATTGCATTACGGAGACATTCAAGAAGGGACTGCTCAATATCGCAGCTACCATCTAAAAGAATCATATCCAAGATATGCGTTGTTAATGGGCCGTCGCCTGCCTTTATGCTCCACAACAGGGCATCTTGTTTTCGCCCTTGTCGAAGTTTTGTGAGCGCTCTTTCCTTGCAGATCCCGTGAACTGGAAACATCAAGTTCAGATTCATGTAAATGACTCTAGTACCGATTCATACAGCAATACACATAGGGTGCAATACAGGTATGGCACTCACTTTCAACGCTAAAACCGAAACGCTCAGCAACAGAGATTAATTTATGAGCATCGAAATCTGTTTCAACTTTCTTCCTCTGCACATACTCCTTAATTATTGGCCAACCCCCTCGCTCTGGGATGGACTCCAGGTAACGGACACCGACCTGAATATTACGGAACGATTAATGCAATGTAATTCACAAGTCATGGCCATGATATACACGAAGCTTACGTACTTGCCACATGGTCGGATGCTGCATCAATGTAGAACCGTGATCCGTTATAAATTCATCTCGTAAGAGGCTGACAGAACTATAACGACAAAAAATGTCAACGTAAATGGAATACAGCTGATAGCAAGGGTATCAATCAAGAAAATTACCTCAACTCCAATTCAATGTCTTTAACATTTGAAAAACGACCGCTGCAGTACACGAGATCAGCAAAATGCAGCGCAAACCACGGATGGTTCCAATGCAATTGCATATTCCTAAGAACCTGCAAGTAGAAACAATTGAAAAAAGTGTCCCGCAATTGACACCGAAGCCATTATCTTGATGACATACCGCTACAATATTATAATCCATTGCT
>JAQFYD010000111.1:0-29137 GCA_034694225.1 Bourletiella hortensis | reverse complement strand
TTGCTAAGAGTAACTTGGCCGTTTTATTATTTATAAAATTCGATAGTTACAGATAGTTACCTATCAACCTGGCCTGGACAGAACATGAAGGGCTTTCATTAGGCTTCTGTACTCTGTCTCTGTCAGGTCACCCGGTACAGGCTAACTGAAACACGTGCAATTTTTTGTGGCGAAATACGCTAATTTGTTATCATTGTGCATAGTATTTGCAAACTGAGATTAGCTAATTTTTTATCCAAATGCACCGGCAAAACTTCATGGTATTTATTAAATACTGTAGGAGAAGCGAAAACCCGCTTGAAAAAGCACTATGAGTCAATAGACTCCGCCTTCCATAATTCGAAATTTATTGTACCGCGAAATTGATTTGCGTTCTGAACTGGTGACATAAACAAAATTAAATTCCTTCACGAAATACTGAAAAATATTTCATAATTTGTTGAACCTAATCACTGTTCATAAATTTTGGCATCCATTTCTGTTGTACATAAATAGCCGAACCATGTTCCGTCATTGGAGATTATATTGTAGCAGCGCAGCCACAATTTTTAAAGGCCGAGCCAACCAAAACTTTGTGACCTCTAGATGTATTATTGCAACAACTGGCAAGACTGAACAGAGACATGGACATTCTTCAAATTATGCTCCTATTCTTGAAAAAATTAACAACGGATACGGAAGAACAGCTTATCCACCAATATTTCTCTTGGGTTTGCTCGGATTTTTCGAGAAAAAGGAAGAAGAAACTATTGAGGATAAGATACTGATGACGATCAAACGGGCTATTTTGGCGATTCAGGTGTGCTTCCCTATTTTATTTTCGAGGTGTATAACAACTCAAATTCGTACTTATTTTTTGATTGCTCTTCTTTCTCAACAATAATAGAGAGACGAATTCCCGAAAGCGGAGAAGCTACTGAAGAAGGCTTACCGTATGAGCGAGGAAGAGAAATTGGAAGATGCGAAGACACAGATCATTGACATTCAAGCTAATTTGTACCTACAGAAAGGGGAATTAGTGGAGGCTGAGCAGATGTTTAAAATTGTTGCCCAAAGGCTGGTCAATTCTGGAAGAATAGATGCGACTGATAATGCTGTTGTGGAGATCAGCATCAAACTGGCCGAAATCTATAAAATTCGTGGCATGACTGCCGAGGCTGAGTCAGGATTTCAGTATTGTGTGGATACACAGCGGGCGAAGGTATGAAGGATTATTGACTTCTTAAGTTACCTACAAGTACCAGTGACAAACAATATAAAAAACATGCTGTTGGTTTCAGATTGAGAAGAATGGAGATAATGATGAGAATACGTTGCTATTAGCAGCCTGGGCCTTACATGGTCTAGCACAGTTACGTATTGGTCTGGCTACTATTGGGGTAGTACAGAGAAAGAATGTGGAAGAAGCTATGAGCCTCGTGGGGGATGCCTATAACTATGCGGTCACAGCCGTTGGAGCGGATTCGCAACAAGTAAAATATTATTAGTGAAAATTTTATATGATTAATAATGACTAACGGAAATGCTGAAGGTGGGTCGGGCTATTAATTTTAGGCATTAGCTATTCAAAGTGATGTGGCGACGACACTAGCTCTACTCGGAGATTTCGATAAGGCCATCAAAACCTGCGAAGAATGTGCGGAATTAGCACGAGATAAATATGAAAGTTTGTATGCAACCCTGAAAGTTAATGCTGGTAATCTGTTCCTGCAGGTAAGTCAGTGTTACTAGACTTGAAACTTCATAGTAAAGTGTACGGTGCATGAAGCTTGCTTCGAATCTTTTTTTTTGTAGAAAGGAGACTATGGTGCTGCAGAAAAGTATTGCCAAGAGGCTGGCGCTGCTGCCAGCAAAGCGCAGGATCCTGAAACTATCGCTAGAGCGCTTGAATGTGTAAAGAGAGTAGAAGACTTGAGGCGGAAGAATAAGGATTCTAATAATGTATAGTTCGAATCTAGTCAGTAATTCTATGAGTCTTTTAGGATGCGATCTTGGGTAAGTAAATCGGAAATAGGATGCACGAACTTGTTAATGTTCCCATCTCGCTGTGATAAGTGGCTTTGCCGACTTGAAGAGACCATAGCTGCGCGGAAAGAAGTGGTCAAGTTATTCGAAAGTTAATAAATAAGAATCGTTTTCAGATTTAATAAGAATCGTAATATCGGCAAATGAATATCAGGATTGGATTGTTCCTGTCAAAAAACTAATGACATCTACGGTAATGGAGATAACAAGAATAGCAACACTCCTACTTAACCCAAGTTGAACTTATTACTGTGAACATTAATGGTTTTAGATTTTTTCTGGGGAAAGTGAAATAAAAGAACCGATCGTTTAAAAATCTAAGCGGTAGGTTTCTCCTCAATGATGGCGGTTGTGACCTGAGAATTCCTTGAGACAGCTTCATCATTGTCAGCTGGGTCGTTGGCGCATGAAAGACTTGGGAATTTCTTCTGAAGAGCAACACGGTATTTAGGATGGCTGTAAATAATTAAAGTGCACCAGTCCGTCAGAACAATAGATATCACCATGACATTTTACATAAGGACTGAAGGGCTACGCATTATGATTTACCTGATTCCATAAACAATGGGGTTGTAGATAGCATTAGCTTTGGCAAAGACGGATCCCCAGATGGTAGCCAAAGGAGTAATTCTGGTACTGGAGAAGATGCCAGTGAAGTTGATGATGAGGTAAGGAGTCCATGCCATGAACCACAGAGAGATGGTCATCAGAGCAATCTGTAAAATGTCCGTGACCATTACAATCCCGTATCCATGGCAACAATGGAAATTTCCAATGACTACAATAATTACCTTGGCCAGTTTGCATTCAGCATTAGCCTTGGCTGAATCAGCAGACCGGAGGGAAGCTACGTTCATCTTCTTAGCCTGTTCACGCATTTGTTGTTCATGCTCGAAAACAGCCTGAACAATGAAGTAGTAAGAGTAGATGATGATGAAGAGAGGCATGAAGTAGCAAAAGAAGGCATAGACGACGATGTAAGATTTGGAGAACCATTCCTTGTTTAAGTAGTCCAATCCGCAGGCAGTCATGTTGCCTTCTGGGACATACCTATAAAGTCCATTCCAATCCACATGTAAGTCACCTCATCCAATGAAGTTTCTTCGTTAACACATTTAGCAGGAAAATCATTACCTGTTCCAGCCAAAGAGGGGAATGATGGTCCAGACAGCAGACATAAGCCAGATGCCAAGAATCCTGGAGAAAGCGCTCTTGGTGGTCAGTGGTCGGGCAGAGATTCCGTTAACAATAACGTTGTATCGGTCCATGGCAATCATCACCATGCTCCAAATGGAAGCACAGCCAAAGAGAGATCCCAGCATTCCGTACAGCTCGCACATGAATGGTCCTGCACAAGTTAATGTTCACAATTAGGTATTTCAACTGCACAATTTTTCCATCACATTCTGCCATCATACTCACCAAGAACCCAAGTCTCACTGATGCAGTTGATGATCATGGGAGGTGCCATGGTGAGCATCATAAGGAAGTCAGAGAAGGCCAAGTTGACAACGAGAAGGTTGGATGGTGTTCGAAGACCCTTAGTGGACAGGAAGACAGACACGACAACTCCATTGCCAGCCAAGGAGACCAGTCCGAAGATGAACATCGCGAAACCCAGAATTGAGTGCCACAGTGGGTTCATTGGGGCGAATTGGTACCTTTGTGGATACAATAGAACGTTTTGTGAAAGTGCCCATAGGAGCATTTGCTTTCTCCAACTTTCAACTTACCAGTGCGGGTCAATGAGGTCAAGCATGTCGACCGGGACCTTGTCCACAACGGTCATGTTGCCGAATTTGCTGGCAACAGGTGTTAATGACACGGCTCCGTAGTAGCTCATGCTGAAATAATAATAAAATGGTTAACGTGATGATGCACGAACTAATGGAACGCACTGTGTGTGTGGTCCAGTACATAGATATTTGACTTACTTGATGATGATCAATTAATCCGAGATGACTCAAGAAAAAGAGAAAAGAAAGCTTTCAACAATGAAAACTGCAACAATTGTTGAAGTGAGAGAAGATGGAGAGAAATCTACTTCAAAAACTGAAGCAAATTTTTTCCTGTTGAAAAATAAAGGCAAGCTATATTCTTTCGTGAGAAAAGAATCAACTCGCACTTTAGCTTTCTTGTGAAAGAAGTGAGAAAAGAAGGAGAGAGAAACCTACCGACTGAATTCCCACTGCTCCTTCCACTTCCTTAAATACTCCTCCATAGTTCCAGTCTTTCTCCATTTTGACCGTCGCCATGATCATCATGACGACCTCTCCGTGTGCATAAGGCTGGCTGCCTTTAATTACATTAGTGTCACCTTGTAAGTAATTTTCCTGTAGCTCAGAGAAAGTCTGTAATTATGACTTTCTTAACAACCAGTTGTGGTCATATTGCTATATTGTACGAAACTTAATCCAATTTTTATTAAAATGGTCACAGTTTGTTTTAATTTGCTTAGTTTACTTGCCCTTCCTTCACTCTTGTCTGGTTACATGTAGGTACTGTCCCATTTTTGCACATCCAGGGCTTCATCTTCTTCTTTTCTCACGTTGGCTGTTCCTTCTTATCCCCTGTTTAGGACATGGCTCGTGCAAACTGAAACCTATGAAAGCGCTTGGCGACGACAAAGCATATCAAATGTCAATATCGAATGCATATAGGGTAAAAACCAGCCCAAGTTCCAGGCGATGGTGGTGACCCTGTGGTGTTAACAGACATTATATCCAAAGTGCAGCGAGAAAATAGCTATTGGACATCAAATCATCCGAGGCGATTGGTCTAGGTTAATGTGTCAGCAGTGACACGTTGCACAACGTAAACAAAATGGGATTAAGGTCTGACGTTTGTTAACGTGACAGGACGAAACCAATCAAGTGGACCTGTCAATTAGAAGTTGTGTTTCTGTACTTCCTTCAACATACATCTTTATGTTGTTGATTGTACTAATTACATGTTCCTAATCGTGTTTGCTTATAATTCACAATAAACAGCCTGATGAGTCGTTCTGCCCTCCTCCATCCAGTAGCCCTAAAAATGAAACTATCTTGTGATTCTGTAATTGTGTACTTCAAGTTCCAGTACAAGCTAGCTGTGAAAGGGTTTCTTCAGAAGAGGCCTTCGAAAGTTTGCATCACCCATGTGGCTCGAGGGAGGAATGGCGTTAACATTCAGCATAGAATCTGATGCACCCTAACTAACAATTTTTGCGACATGTTTAATGGTGCCAGAGAGAAGCAATCAAGCAAGTTTTAAAGTTCATAGGAATATGAACTATTCAGAATGTTAGGCTGACATGCAACAAAATAAAAAAAGGAAGAAAGACATTAAATTCCAAAATTTTCTCGTCATTTACTCAAATATCACTTCCTACATCACTAATAACAAACTGAATAATAATAATGAGCAAGCCAAGCAGCATCAATATTAACACAGATATAATATACAATACATTCTTGTGCACATTCGCATAGTTACAATAACTATATCTCCTTGTCACACAATTCGTTACAATAATAGTACTCATATTCATAAAACAACAGAAGAATACCAAAACATTTTTAGTGACTTCCATGTAAACATTCGCTCAGTAATTTCACGTTAGTAATAATAATAACCATGACAGTAAGAAAATCTACCGAGTCATTTTTATGACATCAACCATGGCAACGATGACCACTGATTTAGCTAAATGCTGTAAATTAAACTATTCCAGTGTATACAGTAACGCCAATAAATATATTACTTCCTTCAACCACCTGTCGTCATTCTATCCATCTGAGTTATTGCTTTTAGGATCTTTCACTCGGGCACCAGATCTAGTTCTTTTACTCCATGTATTAGGCTCCTCCGATTCATCATCTTCCGCATCATCATCGACATCTGCGTGAAGTACAATTTCGTCTTCATCATCTTCATCTTCCTGCTTTACAGTAACCTTCTCTTGATTTTGTATCTCAACTTCCGAATCTCGAGCAGTTACTTCGTTCTGTGAAATAAAATATCGATCCAATGATTAAATGTTTGTGGTGGCGCAGTTCCATAATGAGATTGAAGCACTAAGCTCGACGTACATTCTGTTCTGATGGCACGCTCCCAGAAGTTTCACTGCTATTGTGCTCCTCTTTTATACAGGGTACATTTTCGGCCTCTGCTGTAATCGTCTCTTTCTCACCACTGCCATCCTCAGCAGCAGCTGGGGTTTTCTCTTCTGTCTCCTTGCTAATTTCAGCTGCATCCTCAGACATCTTCTTTTCCTTTTCTTGCCGGGCCTTCTTCTCCTTCTGCCTTTCTTCATGTGAATAATGATCGTCCACAGCTTTGACATGAGTGAACGTAGTGCAATGCTGGATTTTAGCTTCATCTACCGAATCACGTATCGGGATATAACGGGTACAAACGTTACAATATAGCACTTGACGCTCTTCAACCAAGTTCAACCCTGTGACAGAAATTAAGCCGTGGTACTGTAAATGATGCATGATTCATTTACATAACAACTATAACCCCTTTTACTTACCTAGTTCGCGCTCAGATAAATTAGTCCCAGGGACCAACTCTCCTCGGCCTTCTCTATTCTGTAGTTCTAACAACGCTACTCTCTGTAAGTGAGAGCACAAAAAGGTTAAGTGATCAAGTTATAAAGAAAGATCCATGGGACAATCTATGGAAAAATCTATAACCTTTGCGTGTTCCAATGCAGCAAGATGATACAAATACACCTTCCATATTCGGAACTCTATGTCACATACTTCACACTTCTGATAAATGAGTGCCTTGATATCCTGCACAACACAAAAAACCCACAGTGAAAAATTGTTGTGGGAGATAACAGCATCCATAAACTTAAAGAGAGAGAAATTTACATTATGAAGTTCATTAGTTTCATGTTCCTTCGGGTCCGTCCTGAAATTGAGCTCACATACTCTACAATATGATGTCGTGTCTGATAAGGTCTTTTCCGAACTCGACTTTTCGAGCTTTCTCTGCTGATCTCTTTGCTGGGAGCGCAACTGGTTGAGCTTCTTTCTCATGTCCGCTACGGCCGCATTCATCGCCTTAGTATGTTGATAGGACTTTATGTGCGTCGTGAATTCCTGTGCGTTAAAAAACCAGACTCAGCAATGATATTCATGTCTGCAGCCATGCATAAACTGTCACGAAAGTTTCGTGACGAAACTTACTCTGAATGTGATGCATTTCACACCACAGTAGTGACATTTAAGTTTTAGTAGAGCTTTATGAGTTGTTCCATCTTCCTTCTCCTCACTACCTCTTTTTGATTTGTGGGTGCTACCAGCACTGTCACGGCTCTTCTTATCTTTGGTGACTGAAGCTCGAGATCGAGATTTCTTATCCTTTTCCTCGTACCGAGACTTCTTATCTTCCTCGCCAACCTTTTCACCACTGCGTTCCTTAGCCTCATCAGGCAGAGATTCTCCAGTTTTGGCTCCAGCATCACCTGTCTTGTCGCTGCTGGTCGCTACCTCATCAGTGGACACATCCATCCCAGATTTATCGTCGGCTTCTTGCCCAACATGGTCGTCTTCCTCATGCTCTACCTCTTGCTCATTTTGTCCTTCACCGCCTTCATCACGCTCCTTTTCCTCTTCGTCTTCTTCATCCCCCTCTCGTCGGTCATCTTCAGAGGCTTCTGACTTGGCAGCACCTTGTTTCCTTTTCTTTGCAGTAGGCTCGACATCTTTAGATTCAGGACTTTTTTCTCTGGACCTCTCTTTCCTTCGACGTGACGATGCTACTGCGGTTGCTGCCGTTCGACCTTTATAGTTTCTACAGAAAAACATAATACGGTTAAGTTGGCAGTATAAAAATAGCAACGCTCACAGTCATGCAAATATGTACCTTTTCACATCTCTCTCACGGTCTCTCGTGGGACGAATCGCTGCAGCTCGCTTCCTGATGCGTGAGGTAACAGACGCAGCAGTTACTTGTGTTGCTTTACGAATCGCCGCTAAACTCTTCCCATAACCACTGCCGGTTCGGGTACCAGAAGCAGTATTACTTCCACTATAACCACTGTTCCTGGATCCTAATAAGCTTGCGGATGATGAAATAGCTGACCTTCGGGGCTCATTTCTAGTGTACAGCGAAGTAGATGAAGATCCAACAGAGCTGTAAGCACTATCACGATGGTGATGCTCAGGTGGAGCCTGCCGATACCTGTAAAGTTGGAAAACGAAAACGTTATGCAATTGTAACTATTCAAGACAAGCTCTCACATGCCTATATTATCACCGCTTTAAAAACTACGCGAAAATACTGCAAATCAGCATCTTGCACTTTTTTCTTTCTATGAGCAATAACCCACATAGAAAGTGCAGGAGATCATAAACATATTATGTACACTTTCACGACCACAACTGAAGGGCAACTGAAAAACGTAATTGTGATCAATGACATGGGAATCCTTTTTATAGGCGACACAGAAGCCGCATGAGATGAGAGGGTCGTATCATCATCCTTCTTGTCAAAGTAATGACATTCTACAGCGAGAGTCCTGGGGGCTGAATTTAACACGTTGGAATAAGTCGGATCGGTTAAGTTTCAGCGTTTGTGGAACATGACTGAAACACGGTATAGGGGTAAACGTGGTTTCTAAAAGTCTTCCCAATGACGCTGAATGTGATCGCATTCTAGTAAATTCATCCGAAGATACCAAGAACGGCAATGGGGATGATACTATATAGGGATACTTTTCCAGTTGATCCTCTCTCTCCTTATCGTCATCTTCAACATTTTATGACTGCTGAAGAGCTGATCAGGTGTTTTTCTCTCTCTCTACGATATACTTTTCAATTATTTTTGAAGGAGAACGTATCTCAATGTTTCCTTTGTTTCTTAAAACATTAACGAGAGTAATACAGATGAAGATAATCATGACTTATTACTCATCATTTGAATGGAATTGTATCAATCATCATTCGTACCGCGAGCCATAATATTCCTTGCTTGCACCATCCACGCTCACTTTCATTAGTGGAGGAAGAACTGATCCGTTTGTTGCTTTCGTCCTCGAGAAAGAGCTACTGGATCCTCCTGTTGATGTTGATGAGCTGAGCGGAGGTGGGATTCGTCTTGGTGCGTACTTGGAAGAGGATGATGATGACGATCTCAAGTCTTCAAAACGTCGCGACGAGGAGGACGATGGCTCCAAGTATTTTGAAGAGCTCATGGACGAGCGACTGTATGAGTCATCCTTTGTAGAACGAAAAAGTGGTGGAGGCATTGACGAGCTGGAAGATGACAACGGTTTGTTAGAGGACGACGAAGACCGGTGGTGATGAGAAGATCCCTCATAATAGGACGATGAAGATGACTTCCCCATGTAGCTTGAGGATGATACTGAGGATGATGACCGATGTGGATAGTCGCTACTGCTGTTGTATCTTGACGAGGTCTGGAAATTTTATTGGGTTCCAAATATTTTCGCACAAGTGCACAATTAGTAATTTCCGGGACGATGTCACAAATTAAAAAATATTCTCCTCAAATTCTTTTTATGCAGTAAATATAGTAACGCTTCATAGTAATGCCATCACCCTTCTCCTTCTTATTCACAGTAATCTAATCGAATGCACTAAATATAAGCTACAATTACTATTTGGACGCAATCATAAGGTTCGTTTACGGAGCAAAGACGGGAGCTGGTCAAGAGTATGGCCACTACACTGAAACACAGTAACCCAGCTACCCACCCCCTAGCCAAACGGCTATTTTTCGTTATATATGCCATATAAATATTCTCCCCTTAAGTACAACGAAGTCCTATCTTGAAAGAAAGTCATTACTGCGAGCCTGTTCAAATAGAGTAGAAGTAAGTACTGAGAAAAAGAAGTCTACGGCATAAGGAATTCCTACTTATTGTCCTTTCGTTTCTTTCGGTTAGATAAAAAATGAGTCCTTTCTTGTACATCACAAATAAAAACTGCTCTCCTACGCACCACAAATGATCTGAGGGAAAAACTCCACAAGAATATACCTGAGACGAAGATAGATCCAAGCGATGACGCTTTCTCTCATCAGTTCCGTCGTAATAATGTGAACTAGAAGAATGGAACCTCTTACTAGGGCCACCGGAATCGTACGAATCTGTAATAAAAAAATGAATTAGTATCACTTTCACTTTTCTAACCGAAAAGAAAAATACTCGACTCGAAGAGTTCATAACAATTTTTACTGTTAGCTTTAAATTTATCCCAGTTAACTTTTAGAGAACATGATTACGATTACCCAATGAGTGCAAGCAAAACCGATAGACAATAGAATCAATACGACCTGCACGGGACGTACTCTTGACACGAAAGGAACTACCACAAGCTACTTATTCACTACCTCCTACTTCAGCTTTGGCACTTCTACTATTACAGTTTTCTTTACAACAACAAGGAATGAATTAACACAAACAATATTAATTGTTGAACAAACAAAAATGTGAACAGCAACTTCAGTACTTTACTGTGAGCGGAAAACCCTCGACTACAGTCGTAGTTAACGACAGCATTGTGCAAGCTCAAGGGAGCATGAAAAAAGCCTCGGACTATTACTACTTAAACCTCCATCTTTTCACTTCATCCTTCATCAGAACTCTATTAAAATAAAACGCATCACGTCCAAACAGAAACAACGGTCGCCAAGTTCAGCATCGAACCACTATTTCCCTACCCTTTATATGCTCGTCTAAATAAATTTCAAGAGTCCAAGTAAGGTGTCTGACATTTCATAGCATTGGCTTTTTCACACAACTTCCAAGTTCCTATTCTAAACCGTGGTTGAAGACACAAAACATACTCAAAAGCCCCTTTGCATCGCACTGCTCTCACCTTTATAGTACGACGAGCTTCTGAAGTCCGACATGATGACTGTGGTTCCCGCAAACTCTTCTTCTATTGAAATAATCCCGTCAAACGTAATTTATCAATCTCTTCAAATCTGCAACAAAAAAACCCAAGCTCATTAAAATTTCTGGATACTTTTCTGCATCAACTTACAATTTACTCACTCCACCTTTTCTCACCTCTCCCAATAAAAATAAATTTTGACCGCTTTTAAGCGGTCTAAATTCTCTAAATTCACCAACCAAAATCATTAAAGAAATAGCGTTAACAATAACCAGCTTTTAATAACATTTCACACCCACTATGACCTTCCTTCCTATACTACCTTTTCAATTATTTTTTACATTGTCTGACCCCAATCTCCATAACTATTTCACAAATAACATCATCATGACCTTTTCAAAATCGCACAATGTTCACATCAACAAAATAATATCTATCATCCCCAACATCTCTATTCACCTCACCTCGTCAACCAAATAAAAATAAACTCTATCAAAAAGCAAATGACCTCAAAAGCTGTCGTACACCGTCTGCCTTCCATTAAACTGGATCAGCCCCCGAATCTCTCATTTCAAATAGCAGCTACCTAAACAATATTTTATTCCCAATGAAACAACTTCAAACTAATAAGATTCGTACCTTCATCAATTCTCGTCGTATTCTTATTCACATTTACTTCCTTCTCAAAGAAATTACCAAAATTACTTCACCTGCAGAATTATTCTTCTTCGCAATCTCAAAGTTTCGCCTGAGCAGTCTGCTTCCCCGCAAAACTACCGTAGATTTCGGTTCCTCTCCGTGTCCATTCATTCATACATGTTTACATATGGAGCTTACAGTTGCACATAACAACATACGAACCAATAGTTAGGCCGGATTTCTAACTGCGCATGCGCCTTACAATCTCAACATTTGAGCTGACACATGAACCCGCCGCGCGAGTACAGCATTTAGCCCCTCGCTACGTTGTCAACGCAGCAGCTAACGTTTTGGACGGGGCACCGAAGGTGCCATGCGCCGCACAGCTATTGCCAACGTAAACAAGTACTGCTGCGCTGCCTTACCGTGCCATGTAGCCGATGCATGCTCGGCTCTTCTGTACTGAGGACGGGCGGCTGTAGCTCGCTGCTGTTGTGGCCGCAGTGCCAAAATGCCAATACATTGAATGGTACGGCAGCAGGAGTAGCAGTGCAGTGTGTATGAAACGAAGGAATTAATAAAAGTCATTTGTGGAAGGAACTCATATGTGTGTACTCTGATAGTAGTGTATGTAATATTATTGCGAACAGGTAACCAAGAGAGACTAAGAAGTGAATAAAATGTAAAATTTTGGAAATAGTAGATAATTTATAATAGCAGTTCCTGTCAGTGTGTGTTTTAAATTAATTCTAGTGTTAACTGAGCATAGTGTAACGTGTGAGACGTAATCAGTCATCATCATCGTTATTGTAAGGTAAAAAATTTTTTCTCTTTGCAAATGAGTAACTGAATGAATCATGTCTGATTTAGTCGAGTTTCTTGTTGTTTATTATTTTGGTGTCTGTTGTAGTACTGTGTGATATTGTTGGATTTATTGTTGAATGTATGACTTGAATAGATGTAATAAACTTTTGTTGATTAATGTGTTTGTTATGAAGATGAAAAGGAAAGGGTATTAATTTTTAGGTCGACGATGAGCTGGTAGCTGGTCGTCGTTCATTTCATCATTGTGTAGAATAGCGATTGGAGAATAATTGTTGTTATGTTGTGATTGAAGTAATGATTTTTGTTTAGGATTTTGTAAGGGTGATTGGAGGTTTGAGGAAATAAGAGGAGACGATGGAGAGAGTTAGATATTTGTAAAGGTTTTTGTAGATCGAAGCTTAAATTTATGCTTCGTCATGATGGTGTTGTTGGAAGGCTTCCAGAAGTTGAATGTTCGTCGGGGTTATAAGTAAAACAGTCTGTTATGCTACATTTGGATGTTCTTTTACAGATTTATTTTTCGGTTGATTCAGCTAGTTTATGTGATTGTGAGTGATGTCATGTATGGAAGCAAACGTTTTAGAAGATGTGTTGTGATTGTTTTTAGGGATTATGATGATTTGATGAATTAACAGTTAATGTGTAAAATGTCATTGAGAGGTAGATGTATGTGACTTATTCGTGGTTTATTTTCTTGCAGGAGGAAGTGGTTCGTTTACTGTAATTTCTAGGAAGGATGGCGGCCAATTCGGGAGGAGTTGATTGGAATGCTATAATTAAACCGTTTGTCACTTATTCGTTGGGGTCACTGTCGAAGCAGGAGGCAGTCACCCTTGTGAAAGCGATTTTAGACAGGTAGATCTTGGTTTGATAATTTGTAGATAAAACAGGTTGGAGGATGCCGGAAGTTAATATGATTGGTTGGTGTTGTAATTTTCAGCGAGAAAGAAATCTTGGAGTCTGCATCCCCGACACATGCACATTCTGTATTTTACGATGTAGTCACAGTCTTAGCTGCGCATGTAATAACTGCAGCGACAGAAGCTGACTTGAGTAAGAGATAATTTTTAATTGGAGCTTATTTCTGATGTACGTTTGAATGAGCAGAATAATAAATGCTATCATTTCAATGCATTCCAGTCCCCCGGTCCAGTTTCCCGCTAACATGTCAAGCTGCAAGAATAATTTGCGAATCGCTCTTAAATCGGATGAGCCATATCCTCAGGTCCCCGCATCCTGTTTTGAGCGTGAAGATATTTATTAGCGCTATTCAGGCAAGTTTTAGTTCAGATTATGTTACTCAGGTAGTCACTATTTATGTTCATCTGATGGGGGAGCTTCTCATGACGTCCGTTTATTTGCATGAATGAATATAGGAATTCTGTACGGGACATGTTATCATCTCTGAGGAAGAAACGGGAAATATTCTTTCTGTACTAAAGACTACTGAGTTGCCACCGAAAATTCTCTCCACTGCGCCAAGTAAGTGAAAATTCAATATGATTCCGCAACTTCGTGTGATATAGAATTCAGTGGAGATAAAATTTGTGAGCAGGTAGCTGGGACAAGGAAGGAACGGCAGCGGCTGTAAAAGAGGTCCGTCGGAATCGCTTGGATCCTTCTGTCCTCTTGTTCGATCAGATTTCCATGCCTGTCATTAGTATGCCAGCCGATGTACCTGTTAGTGTAAGTTTCAATTTTGCAAGCCAGTTTTTACTTTGACAGAGTGGAACCTTTTTTCATCGTTCATAATCTGTGCATTCAAATTGTTAACAGGAATTGTTAGCTCAGGAAGTAACTCGAATCTTTCAAAGTCTTCGTGCTGGTCAGAAATTCGTTGAGTTAATTCTTACCTTTCCCGGCCTGAAAATTTTTGTACCTTTGCAAGTGGCTCTGACTGAAGAAGCAATTAGAAATTCATGTACAAGAATGCAAAACTTCAAAAATCCAAGGTAAGGAGATTATTCAGTTATAAATAATCCTAGTAGCTTCAGTGGGATACAATCCTAATCAGTGTCACTGTGTTTCATATTAGTGCGGATCTTGTGGCTTTAACGGAAGAAATGAACTTAGTGTTTCGATTTATGGGCTCTCCCCTGTTTGCTCCGTTGACTGCGGATGATTCATTAAGTCTCACCCAACTCGCTGTTGCCTCTTTGAATGTGTCCTTCGCAGTTATCAACCATTTTCACGGAAGTCTAGGTTCCACGATGACGAAGTCAACATCTAGCAGTAATCTGTCCGACAGTGAATATCAAATGGGAGTTGTGATTGTCGCACAGTCTATTTGGGTGCAGAAGCAAGTAATTCGGATATTTAGAGAGAATACAGGGCTACCTCAGTGGGTATGTCGAAAAATTTGTTCCGTATTGTCAGTGCGTGTTTGCTATACAAATGCATGACGTTCATGGTGTTTTTTTTTGCAGAGTTGGCTGAACTGCTGCCTTGCTTTATCGAAGACACTCTTCGTTTCTCTTTATGTGTACATGAAGAATGTGAGCACTTTAGCTGAGCAGGGCTCTAGCCTTAAGTCGACCTCAGCAGATAAGGACACAAGCCAGCGAATCAATATGACCACCGTCCAGCAAGTGTGGAACGAAATAGCTACCTCTGTTGCCTGTCATGGTGTTCAAATGGTCCAGTCTTTTCTCACACTTCTCCCCATTTCTGATGTGTCAGTTACTGAAAGTAAACTTAAAGCTAATCTGTCCAACTTCCGGAATGAGCTGGAAATGTCCAATTCAGAGAGAATCGAGGCATTTTTTGAGGGTTCATTGAATGTGATAGAATTACTTGTCCAAATTATTACATTGAGCTACCGACGAGCATGTCGGCTCAAAATGGCAACTGCAGCTAGAATCGATTCCGGACCAAGTGAGGGAGACAACAAAGCTCTACTTTCTACTGAGGATGATAGCAACGGCAATAATTTGGATATGAGTTTGGAACCTAACACATTGGAAATCGACTACACTAATGATGCAGAGGTTGAGGGGGATAACAACAGTGTCAGCGACTTAATGACTACAGAGGACGAGGATGAGCGAGATGATGAGAATGAGGGAGAACTAGATCGAAGCTACGATATTGGAGAGTATGACGACGAACCATTTTTGGGGAAGTGGCTCCAGAGTGTCCTCAATCCTCCGGAGGCGCCTGCAGAAGAAACTGAAACCAAATCAGTAAGTCAGAATCATTAGGTGCAAACGACTTATGGGGTATCGCTTAAAGGGTTGAATTTTTATATATTTACCTTTGCAGGAGAAGAAGTCGTCCAACGAAGGAGCTGGAACGGATGAAGTCAACTCGCTGACAGAGAAGTTTATTACCGAAAAGGACAGTGCTGCAGCGGTAAGAATAAATTATTAATAAACGTGACGTCTTAATAGACAATCCTGGAGCTATAATTTTATGTTCGTTGTTGATTTTCTGCAGCTTATTAACTCTGCGCTCACGGTTTTGAGATTCTTAACGAAGGATATTGTATGCAGTCGGAATCCGGTTGTAAAGAAAATGTCCTTGTCCAGCTTTAGCGAACAAACTGCTGCACTTCTGGCACTTATTCTTAATGATTTGGACCACGAAAAAGCGAGCACAGAAACAGGTGAGTATTTCTTGTTTTACGTTCTCCTGTAGCAGTATGACATGATTCTAAATATCGGATTCAATGATTGTAGGGGTCATCTCGACATTTTTTGATGAAAACCTAAACCAGAAATTGTGCGAGTTCTCTGTGGAGATGGGAAAACTGGTTCAGAACCTTTTAGCTCAAAAAATCCTGTCATCTGATGTGCAGCAGTGTTTGCTTGATCAACTTGGTATTGATTTGAATGGATCTGGGCGATGGTATCTAGGATTGCAACCACGTGCACTTGCAGTGCTTGTACAGTTGATCTTATTGAAAGCCCAGGACAAGGAATCTGTGGTCGTGTTGATTCTTAAGAGAGTTTTGGAAGCAATCTGTGAAGACATTTCTACGTCGGGATCTCCGCCAGCGAAGTATGCTGACCTACCGGTGGAGCACGCTCAAACATTAGTCTTTCTCTTTCACACGCTTTCTTTGATGCAGAAGAAAGCTATTATGATTGATACCGCTCGAGCCGTGATTAACGTTAGCAACCGATTAAATGGAAGAATTCAAGATCGACACCAGCTTCTGAGCCTTAGTCGCCTGCTTCTTTTCTTTGACTACTTTATTCGTCAGTTATACGAACCCAGCTTATCTTTAATTAGTCAAGTGCAGTATAACTTATTCAACGATGAAAGTTCAGCTCAGAACGTCCAAGCTTCAAGCAGCGGCCATTCGTGGAAGTCATCTGGTGTAGCAAGTGTGGGGGGAGGCAAAAGTGCTCTGAAGAAAAAGTCTGACATGAGTGTTCCTACGGAAACGACGAATGACAGTGGTTCCGCCCATCGTGCTATGAATGGTAGTGTAAGCTGGAGTGAGTCGGCTGCCGGTGGTAAGGGCTTACCTCCTGCGAGACTGTATTACGATAGCCCCATTACCGCTAAGGAAGAAGATCGAACAGGGGAGAAAACTTATGATATACGCCCGAAATTTTACAACTTAATTCGCGTGGAGCCGAACTACCAGGAAAATCCTAGACTTGATGGGCTTGCAATGAACTTTCTCATGAATAAAAATGATGTCAACTTCAAAGACAAGATGGCTTACTCAGAAGTAATCGAAGCTATTCTGCGTCTCGTGGAACTGCGAATGGGTGACACGGAGAATAAGGCAACACAGCAATATATTCAATACTTTCTTAGTCGACTGCTCTTCGGGCTTCCACCTCCACATGAGTTTCTTCTAAAACTTGAAGAGGTAAAGTGAAAAGTTTAATTCGTTTACTGCGTAATAGCAATTTGCACTGAAGAAATACGATCCGCAGTTGAGATACAAAGAGTTATAGAATTTTTGCGGAATGTGTATTGGCCTCGCAATAATTTTCATCAGGAATGCAAATTAGATTTCAGGAAAGCAATCACAGTCCGTAAAGGGTCCTAATTTGTAGGTTATTTTTAGCTAATGTCTTCTTTTTTTTTCTCATGCCTAGAGTGCCGCCAACTGTGACTGGCTTGCTGACAAACCTGCCTTAGTGCTGTACCTCATGATCTGGTTGCCACGGCTCCAGAACCGAATCTACTCCTCTTGGATCCGGGACATTTTTTCGAAGCAGGGTCTAACGACAACGCAGTCAGAAGAGCTAGCAAAACGAACTGGAGTCACTAGTTTCTCGTCAACATTCGTCATTCCTTTCTTAAACGCTGCTGCTAGATGGATACCTAAAGCTTCGAGTCAAATTCCAGTATATTTCTTTACTGCCGAAGCTGCCCTGGTCTTCGCCCATGAGAATATGGACGAATATTTTGTTCCTGATGGAAGTCGGACTTCCACTCAAGAGAAGAAGGAAGAAGAGATTACAACAATCTTCAAAAACATTCTTCATGCAACTGTGGATTCTATTCGAACTGATGTCTGCTGTAATGAATTTTCTAACAAGCACAAGGCCAAGAGCTTTTCACTTGCCACTTGCATCCAGTCTACATCCCATCTGTTGTCCATTGGCTCAAGCTTTCTCAGTCAAAATTCAATGGCGAAAATCGTGATGAAATATTTAGATCCTGACCTGAAGTCAACTGTAGAGAAGTATCTTCCCGCGGATTTTCAGTTTGATGAGAGCTATCCCGAATTCAATTTGAAAAAATTCAGTTCGGACGTTATTCCGGGCGAATCCTACTTGCTAGCCATAGTAAACGGTCATGCAGGTCAGAAAATATCCCAGATGAATGCATTGAAACATCTTCTGTGCTCGGTGGTGAAACTCTGTGGCGCTGCTATTAATGGAAAGAATGGAAAGAAAGCCGTTATTCCCGAGGAGAGACGGAAAGAATTGCAACAGTTGTTGTACCCCCTGTTGCTCGATCGAGTTGCGGAATTCATGGCCCCAGTGGTCGGACAGTGCATTGATCCTATGTGGTCTAAACCGGATACACCGCTTGGAAAGGCCTTGACTGAAATAGTTGTAGATGTAACCTTAAAGGCTATTGTAGATCCCGAGCTGCGCGCTGTGATTCCTCCTGAAAGTGAGGCAAACTTCATGGAGGAAAGTTTAGGGTGCTTAATGAATTCCCTGGAAACTCATGCTTCGGAGAGCGTGCAGAATATTATGGGAAAAGAAAATAGTGGAGAAATGCTCATGGCATTAATTGGACTAATGCATTCGTTAGAATATGAGGGGGTACTTGCAAAATTATGCAATTATCTCTCACTTGTATTCGACACGTCGCCCTTTGAGCAGCAAGAAATTTCTAACTTTTTCAAGAAGAATGTGGACGCGGAAGGGAATATTCCACATGTGAATGATCTTCCGTCGAAATTGTTTCGGATGGAGCTTTACAAGAATGAAGCAAGTGTTGAAGCCTCTTGCAAGTTCCTCGGTGGCCTGGCAGTCATGCTTAGACTTGGGGATAAGAATACCAGGAAGACAATCGTCCGCCTACTTTTGTCGACCATCGGTGCAGTGAAAGCCAACTTGTCAGTGTTAAGAAAGACTGAACCTGTAGGGAAGGAAATCACTGCTTCCTTTCCTCATATACTAAGGCTCCTTATTAAACTAGCAGGTCAAGCTGAGGGACCGGAAGGGCATACTCCACTGTTTAGGCAAATGTCAGAGTGGTTCTTTGAGCTTAGTGAAACAATGGACAAGCAGTTATGCGAAGCCGTTGGTGAAGATTCGGAAAAACCGCCGTGGTTAACATCAGTTACTATTATGTCAGATTACATGCTGGATATTGGCAAAGCACTTCAGGCTATTCATTCAAATAATATCTTGGGGTCGGGAGGATCCAGCAACAAACTGGATAGCAAAGACAAGGAAAGAGAAGGTACACCTGGCAGTGTTAGCCCACCTAATGAAGCGGAAGATAATTTTGACTTGTGCGATTCGGAAATGGGAGATGAGCCTGGCGGAGACGATGAAGACAGTGGAGGTGAAGACTCGGATGATGAAGGCCTGAATAGTCGCCTGTGCACCTATACTATTACACAAAAGGAGTTTATGTCACAACACTGGTACCATTGCCACACTTGCGACATGACTGATGGAGTTGGAGTCTGTTCAGTTTGTGCTCGCGTGTGTCACAAGGGACATGATGTGACATATGCGAAATTTGGTTCGTTCTTTTGTGACTGTGGAGCGAAGACCGATGGAAGTTGCATGGCTCTTGTACGACGAACCAATAATCCGCCTCAAGCCAGTGAGATGGGAAATAATCCATCTTCGTCACAGGCCGGTTTGTCGAATACAGGTGGTGCCGCAGAAAATGGTGTTGGCGCAAGCTCTAGTAATAGTAATCCCAATTACAACCCGTTCGTTTCCTCTTCGGAAACCACTGATACTCGCCGTGCCTCATCCCCAACAATTTTGGACTACAAATCAGAACTGACTACTGCTACCATTCTGTTTCGCAACCATTCATCCCGGGAATGGGTTAATGATATTGTTACTAGTCGGGATCTTGCCAAGAGAGAAATGCAGTTGAAGGGGTTCAATTTTGATGAGATCATACAAGCCTTGAAGGATTTGAGTATGAAATTGCCCAAGGAAAACATCGGCAAACTAGTCCCCGTCGTCCATGAGTTGGCTGATTTGAAGACTCCCATCGGAGCCTATCTACGGGTACGAAATGCCTTGAATAAACTGAGGAATGGCGATGAGCAACTCGTATTTTCCAGCTCAGAGGATCTTGTGGTAAGTTCTAATACCTTTGAGACATTTAATTCGCAGTGAGTGTACATTTAGGCAGGCTCTAACTTACTGTATGGTTTTGCGGCAGATTCCCACTTTAGGGTCGCAAGAAGGTGCATTTGAGAACATAAAGATGCAGTACAACGGAGACCAAGGCTCCACCATTCGGCAGTTAATCAATTCCCAAGTTGTTAGGCGATCTACCATAGCTGCCTTATCAGCTCCAGCTGCTCGGAGAAATTACCTTGCTGTGAGCCAAGAGAAGGGAAAACTGACCATTTTGCAATTAGGGGCACTTCTGTCTGGTGCAGAAGTAGGAAAGAAAAAACTGACTCTTCCGCGGCTTGCTACCATCACTCTTCCTTTCACGGTTTTGACCATGGCTACCAATCCATTGAGAGATGATGTGATTGTGGTCTGTGGCTTGAAGGTAAATAATTGAGTTTTCTTGATTCTAAAGACCTTGGTATGCAATGGTTGTTAAGTTAATGCGGTTTCATATGTGCGCAGGACTGTCATGTTCTGGTTATTGGAACGGGAGGAACCATAACTTCCCATTTCGTTCTTCAGCCACAGCTGGAGAGCCAAAATCATATCATTAAGCCTTTGTGGATTCCTGGATCTCAAACTGAACTAGCGATTTTGACCTCAGATGCTGTCAAGATATACGATTTGGGAAGGGATACGATTTCGCCTATGTTCTATTTCCTCCTTCCCACAGGCAAAGTCCGTGATGCTACTTTTGTCGTGCAGGTGAGTTAGTCTTCTTAAAGTGTATCATTAAACGAGCGGCCGGAATGTATGGAAATGTAACTGAATAACTGTAAAATGTAGGATAAATACCGATACATTGTCATCATGTCCTTCGAGGGTCGAATTTTCTATGAAAAACTTTCTGATGTCACATCAGCTTCACATGGATACTATTATGTTACCAATGACCTAAACTTTCAAGACACCGAAATGTTAGTCAGTGAGAACAACTCAGCGTCTCTTGACAATAAGGGAGTTTCTCTGTACTACTCGCACGCCCTCAAATTGCTTTTTTACACGTATCCCAATGGCAAGAGTTACGTTGGTACCCTGGATGATCTTGAAGAAATGAACAACCCACTTTCGAAGGGCGTCCTGATCGCTCCACGAACGACGGGAAAACCTTCATCTTTGGGTCTCGCTCAGTGGACTGAAGTTTTGGGTCATCCTGGTCTTATCTTCGCCATGGGACATAGTAAGATTTTATTATATATTGTGTGCAGACACGCTTAGAAGCTGAATTTAATCTCGATAGTAATTACATTCGATGCTTTCACTGTGTAGATTTCGTTCCATATGTACTATTGATGACCGACAAAGGCTCGTACATTCAAGAAATACGAATGGTGGGAAAGATCAAACCTGTTGACATCGTAGCGATTCGACATGTTGCTAACCAGGGGAAAATGAAGACTTCCCTTCTTATCCTTTGTGATGACGGGAGTCTGCGTGTATGCGACGCATCTGAAAGTACGGAATTTTGGTTGAATCCTAAGCTTCGACCTCACCAAGATTTACTGTCTGTAAAACCATTCATGAAGAAGGGATCAGCGAGCAAGCGACTGAAGCAAATACCCAAGTGCACTAATGGCAAGTTGATATTCCCTGTGGACTTTTTCGAGCATTGTCAACCGATTCAGGACATAGAATTCGGTGGAAATGACTTGTTGCAAACGTACAATGCCGCGCAGATCCGAAATCGTCTCAACAGCCCCGGTAAGGCTATCCATCTTTTATGTCGCACTTATACTTATATAGGTGGTATTTCTAGCACCGTAGCTATTTTTCATTTTTCGAACTTTTTGCAGGAATGTACATTGTGTCAACAAAGTCGACTGGATTTAATTTGGAAATTACGTGCAATGACGGAAGCATGGTTATAACGGGCATTAGAGTACTACTGGGATCACAAGATGTTAACCGAGCTCCGTCGTATATCCAAGTATTTGGGCGGAGTGTACCAGTTGCTCTGACAAGGACGCGCTGGTATGATGTGCCTTTTACGAGGGAGGAGAGCATCCAGGCAGAATCTAAGATAACGGTTACTTTTGGACCATCAAGTGATCCCCAGTGTGCCACATTTGTAGACTCAGTAAAAGTGTACGGAAAAACCAAAGATAGCTTCGGATGGCCGGAAGATTCAGATGATATTGTGGCAGCACAAGCAAGTTCGGCCATACCAACTGTGGAGACCTCAACGAATGGAAACTCATCGAATGGCCGACCACTGCCTGGCACAGCTCAGAACTATGCCATCGAATCAATTTTAGTGAAACGAAAGGATGATGAACTAGTCGAAAGAGTTGTAACAAATGTTCTGGAAATGTGTGAGATTGCAGTCACCGTATTTTCTAAAGACATTACGGAGCCCGAGGTCTTGAACTCCGCAGTCTCTACGGTAACAGCAATTTATCTTGAGAATTATCCACCTGTCAGCGCTACCTGTCGCAGTTTCTTGTCCACTGTGCTTGGGAATAAGTCAGTTTATTATGAGCATAAGGTGAGTAATCGAAAGGGATTATACTTCTAGTGTCTTTGGTTACAAACAAACAGTAATTTTGTGTCTCCCTCTTTTTAGGATAAAGCCTTATTCTCTCATTGCATCCGAAAAATACAAGAAATGTCAGAAACAATCAAATCTAGCGGGAATAAGGTTACGGACGTTGATCCAGAAAGCTTCCGGCATGTTGTAACTTGTGTGAAGAGCATAGCTGTTGTACGCCCGCAACACATAATTCAGTTTGACTACGAGGGTTTGAACAAACAGTATGAGCTAAACGTAAATCTGACTGATTTCGTCTGCGATCTCGTGAAAATATTCACCTCTTTCGTCAACCAGCGGCCAGATAACCCTCACGTTGTGTCTGTGGATCGACCAGGTTCGTTTGCTTTCCTTGACCCTTTTCTGCTTGGTATATGCGCTGCGCTTATCGATAACTACCGTTTGTATACGTCATGCTTAGAATGCTATGATCGTGTGATCATCTAACCTTTAGGATTGGTTAAAAGTCATTACTCCTGATGAGAACCCCCAACTTCTGAGAAATTCACGCGAGCTTCTGTACAGTTGTTATCTCGGAATCAGAGAGATGTTTTCAAGGTCTGCGCAGATGAGCTCACGGGGTTTTCAAAATGTTCCTTTATGTTCGGGACATGCTGCATTACGTTCCTCATCTGAATTTCTCGGTTGTTAGGGCTCGCATAGTCAGGTCAGGAGAATCAGCTCATTATTAAGCTTGAATCTTAGTATTCACATCAAAGTCGGCCAAAATTCAACTATCTCAGGACCAGCTATCAGATGCAGTAACTAATGCTTTTTGTCGTTTTTTTCTTCGTAGGTATTCAGAGGGTGGAAGCTGTAGCTATGTGTTTAGCCGATATAATTTACTCACTCATGATATCGGATATATCTCTTGTTGATGAGTTGTCGACTCCCCTATTCGATTTACTTCTGAGCCCGCACAAGGACTTGAGTGTCCCAGTCCGCCAGCTTTTCACTAAGCGATTGCGTCCAAAGAACATTCGTAAAAGACGAGTTACCGTACCTGGACCATCCCCACCTCATTGCACATCACCGGACACGGCGGCCGAGAGCCCTCGAGAGGTTTCCACTCCCTCAGGAAGTGCCCCGCGTAACATTGACCCAGCAAATCTTCCTCTTGTTGAGGTAGATGAGCCCATTGTGATGCTTGGTCAGGACAATGAAGCCCAAATGCCGATATTAAATCCATTAGATGCTTTCATGGGAGCAGATGGTTTCATTGCTCCTGGAATTGATTTGCAGTCAGACGCTGAAGATGAAGCCATGGTAGAGTTGGCGATTGCTTTGAGTTTGCAGGAACAGGTGGGAGGGGCGGCGTTGGCAATCCAGGGCATACAGGAGGGGCTTCAGGCTCTGGAGGATATGCATCAAGAAGTTCTACATGTAGCGGAGGCTATGTCGCCACCGGAAGATGAGCCAGAACAGCTTCATTTGGATGGAGCTGTGGAAGGTGGGGCGGAGTCAGACGCAACTGCATCGCCACCACCAAGTGATGACGAAGGCTCCACCGTTGCCACTGAGGGATCCACTATGAGGAATTCAGAACCCGTAAGTTTTGCAGTTTTCCAGTTCACGTCATTCACGTTTATAATTCAAATCGATTTTGACGACTTGAATTTGTGTTACAGGGAGGTTCGGAGAGCTCGGGGAGTTCCGCTGGTGGTAGCTCCGTGCGAGGAAGAAATCACGGATCCGCTCCTGCCGGTAATGCTGGCGGATCCTCAGTCGACAGCCAAGCGAGAAGAGACAGTCAAAGAAGAGGGGAGCCTAGTAGTAGCTCAAAATCGAAGGGAGTTGAGAAGGAAGGTGGCACGAAGACTAGTCCCTTCCAGTTTGCTAATGCAAAACCATTCAGACTAGCCCTCATGAAAGTGATTTCCGGTAAAATCGTATACTGTACAAACCCTCTAACAGTCATCCCGCTGCTGCAAGTTTTGCTTGTAATTATAACGGAGCTTGACGGAACCTCAGTGGAAGAAAGGCAAGCCATTGAGAATATGGTTCATCAGCTCTTAAGAGTCATCAAACTCGAAGTAAGTTTCAGTGATTTAATGTGGGTAAGACAGGGTTAGCGCTTTCAGTTTGATATTTATGTAAAAGATATGAACGTTTTTTTTTGTTTATGACACAGGACAAGATAAAACTTGACAAAGAATGGGAGCGTGATACCAACAGTGAGATCACTCTCATCTCTCTTCGTATGCTTAGCATCTTAGTTTCACGCTGGAGGCAACCTGATATACGGCCAGAAAACAACTGGATCTCTAGGATCACGGCCGAAATAGTGTATCGTAATGGCCTTGTCCAGCGATGCAAGGATCTTTTGCATGTCCTTCGATCTACATGGAAGGGGTCACAGGAGATCGAAGATGTAGCTGCAGCTCCAGTCGCTTCTTTAAATCCAGCTCCAACCTCTGCAGAAACTACCTTGAATTTGCTGAAACCTTCAGTCTCCTCGAATCCCCCAGACTATGGTCCATTCTTTTTGAAACAGTACGTGAAAAGTCATTGTCATGATATTCTAGAGGAGCTGCCGTTGCTTCTTTCTGAAATGGCTTTAAGATTTCCATATCAAGTGAAAAAGATCATTAGCCAGGAGGCAGTATTTGATGCTGTGAGTTTTTTTACTTACCTTGTCTGTTATTATTGAATACACATGTTAGGTTGCCAATACTTTGACACGTTTATGAATTTGAATGTAGGACTGGGAAGAGCTACTTTGTGAGATGTTGCAAAATCGAAACGCTCCCTTTGTTCGAAGACAAGCAAGAAAACTGTTGCTTAATATTGCCGGAACTCGTGAAAACTATCATCTCCTGCGTGACTTGCATAACATAAAGTTCAATTTGAATGAATTCAAGCGGCTTATTGGCTTCGAAGGAAATTCTGATGCAGAGAGGTTCGCCAAAGCTTCGAAGATGGAATTCAAGTACTCTCAGTTGGTTTCAATGGTGGAACATCTAAATACTTGTATTGATATTGCTACTCAAAGGCCAGCTAGTTGGCAAACATATTGCAAGAATGAGGATGCACTGGAGTTCATTATTCAGGTGAGTTGTATCGCACTACTATTGGCTTGATTTCAGTTAAATAATGTGCAATATTTCATGCGGTTTTTTGTCCATCTATGCTCTACAGATGAGTGGCACTGCAGACGAGAGTCTCACCACCGCCATATTGACGCTACTGAAGATCGCCATTGATGGAGTACCATTTGATTCAAAGAATGAATCAGTAATGCTTCAGATGAGTGAGGATGAAAAGGCACTGAAGTCTCTTGCACACCAGATTATTGACAATGTGGAGAAAAGAGCCTTCTTGGAGTTCGTCAAGAGGTACCTGTTGGAACATCCAGTACTTACAACGCGGTGGCAAGCTCACGCCTTGCTGTTAGGCTTCTTCCTTACTTCCGACTGCGCACACCAACTTAAATTAGTTAATGCCCTTTGGGAGCTTTGGCCGTTTGTACCGGCAGCAGGTGTACGAGCTGCTCAATTTGTTGACATTTTGGGTTATGCTACTTTGAACAACGACCACTTGAAATCCACAGACGTAAGTTATGGCCGCCTTCATGTCCTTATGCTGAAAATACGAATAGTGCTTAAACTTTGAAATATTTTTGAAATTTTCCTTACAGCTGCGGCAGCAAGTTAGCCATTGCATAAGTTCAATAGAATCTCAAGGAAACTCTCTCCTGGCTCATCCCAATGCTAGCATTTACTCCTCTCTTGTTCCATTTGTTTCCGTTGAAGGTTTTTATTTGGAATCTGAACCATGTGAAGTGTGTTATAATATTGACAAGCCATATACAACTCAGAAGCTGGCTACAATCAAGGCAGACGCGAAATTCACCGGGTTTAGCCAGATATTCAAGTTAGCATCTACACTGAGTGTCATAAGACTGAGCATTCGTCTGACAGAAGTCAAGAAAGCAAGAATGATTAAGAACATGGTTGTGTACTACTCGCCCAAGAATTTGCCCATTGTGGAGTTAAAGAACAAACCGAATTTGTGGCAGATGGCACGAAGGGTTGTGCTCAGTCCTTCACAGACAGAGATCAAACTGGACTTTAGTGTGCCTATAACGGCTGCGAATATTATGCTGGAATTCTTGGAGTTCTACGAGAATGTTCAGGCCACATCAGAAACGTTGCAATGTCCACGCTGTTCGGCCTCAGTTCCTGCTCAACCAGGCGTTTGTTCTAATTGTGGAGAGAACGTATTTCAGTGTCACAAATGTCGAGCAATCAACTATGATGAGAGAGATCCTTTCTTGTGTCACTCATGTGGATTCTGCAAGTATGCGAAAATGGACATCACAGTGCTTGCAAAGAACGTGGTGGCAGTGGATCCTATTGGTAAGTACTTAGAACATAATGTAATGTAAAGAGTGGGAGGAATAGTTGAAATTCTCTTATACACTGATTTATTTGTGACGATTAGAAAACGAAGAGGACCATAAGAAGGCCGAAACTGCTGTCAGTTCCTTGCTGGAAAAGGCTGACCAGACTTACAAGCAACAGCAGCAAATGAAGGGATGCCTAGAGGTATGTTTGTTGATTGTACTATCGAAGGTCTGTTAAATCATGGAAAGGAGAAGTAACTCAAATTTTTGTGTCTGATAGACAATGCTTCAGTCGATAAAAGAACGAAGATCCATGGCTGGTGTATCAACTGGAACATCCTCACTGGGTAATGTCAGCTCTTCCAATAATGCAGTTGGAATCAACCTTGGCAGTGTTCAAGCACCGCAGTCATATGCTGCCGTCGCTGCGGGTTAATATTAAATAATTATTTTGGTTCTTGAATAAGTTATACTGACATACGTATTTCTATATTTAAAGTAGCCAATGCCCTAAATAATAACGTGCCAGTTCCTGCTGGAAACAACAACGGTGGAAGTGGCAGTATTGCTGGAGTAAACGGAAGTCTGAATGCTAGTGGCTCTGGGCTTGGCGGATCATCTTCTCTAGTACTAAAGAATGTTCAAAGTCTGGCTTACTGTTATGCAATCGACTGCAAGAATTCGTATGAAGAATTGAACAGACTCATGCGGGTAATTTAACTAGTTTCCATCTTATTACCAAAGCCTTTTCATGATAGAAAAATAAAATATCTGCATCGGTGTCATTGCAGAAAGTTTCGGCTTATCGAAAGGAAATGCTGAAGCTTGATCCAACTTCCTACTCATTTGACACGATGGACAACGTGACCTACCGTAAGTTTTTAGTAGCACGTTGGAGATATTAGTAGAGTTGGTGGGAAGTTCTGTAAAATTTTAATGGTTGAATGTTGTTGTAGGCCGCTGCTACGGTTGCATGGCATCTAGCATTACATTATCACTCAAATTACTACAAGCACTGATTACTGCTGGCAGTCCTCGAGATCCCTTCGATCCTGTCTTCTTGAGTTTCTTACTTCGACTGTCCCAGTCGGCTGGCTCAACAGCATTAAAGGAACAAGTGAAGAATGCTCTGTGTTTCTTTGTCAAAGACGATCCGCTGGCTACTATTCAGCTTACAGATATGATCACTTCAAGGTATTTAGAATTTCATAAAATCGTGTGTTTGCGTCATGTAGTATTGTAATAGAAATAACGTGTCACGTATATCTCATTGTAGGGTAATGGCAGCGTTAAACAAAGAAACGTGGTCTGATGTTAGTTTTGAGACCTCCGAAGAGATCTCGCTATTAGCCTCGCTGCTTCAGATGTACGACTCATGTTGGGAGATCAAGCTTCGCAGTCTCATCGGAATATTTACGCATGCCATCAATCGTCTCCGTGATCCTCGCGTTACTGAGACTGGCTTGCTTCCTTGCCTGAAAATCATCCAAAATTTTATTCGAGCAACGAGTGCGGTAAGAAGTTATCAAGTTCTGTTACGTGTGCATCTCTCAAGTATATGTACTCACAAGTTGCTTCAGTGAATCCCTCACCTGCTGATATTTTATTTTCTAATTTCCGAAGGATAAGGATAAGACGACAATTATCCCTGTTGAAGCAGTCACCATTAATTTGGAGGCGTGGATGAAAGGAGATGAGAATTATTCATTCGAAATGTGGAAGAAGAGATTGCCTAAAGTAATTAAGAAAGAAGAAAAACCAGCATCAGAACCAATGGCAGTGTCTACTAAAGAAAAGAAGAAAGGAGAAGGACGAAGTAAGCGTTTATCTACTCAAGGGGAGGCCTTCATTCAAGCTCTTCTAGTCTCAGAGAACAAGAAGAAAGAAGAAAGTGCAGCCGATGTACACGAGAATTACCTCGTAAAGACATATGGACGCATCTGGTTGGACAAATTTTTCAAATTGGACACAACCGGGCCGCTTAACTTTGACTCTGAATTCGTTTGGATCAAGAAGCTGATTTTCTGTCCGGGATCAGTGCAAACTCGGGCTGTCACTGCCGCCTTACTGAAAGATTTTGCTCAGATACCACAGAGAAGACTGAAGGTATTTATAATAATTA
>JAQFYD010000110.1:0-29137 GCA_034694225.1 Bourletiella hortensis | reverse complement strand
TAGTCGTTACCAGTTATACTTGTCGACAAAACCTGGTCGGTGCAAAGTTCGACAGCCTTGGGGAATACGTCCTTGCGAATTTCTGCAAAACGTCCTGCGAATTGGATCATTTTGTTGGCCAAACGATAGAAAATGGGAGAAAAATTCCAGTTGACAGTTTGAAAATTGAGGGACTGCTTGCAACACAGGAATGCTCAATGCCTAAAATCAAGTCAAATGATAAACTTCTCTGGGGACGTGTGATAATTGACTTGAACCTAAGACATTCAGATGGACCTTGCTGGGTAACAGTGCCAGTATGACTGCCGTTATCACCATCCGTTTGCAACATTGCTGAAGCCCAAGGGCAACCAACTGCAAAGTCTAACTATTGACTGCATAAGACTGCTGAAACCTCTAATGAAAACGGGTTGGTGCCCATTTTTCCCGGAACTTGAGGTGCTGAACATTGCCAAGGTGGCTGTTCTAGAATGCCCTGCAGAGAAACAAAGGCAGGCAGTCTGCAAACTGCTCAATGCTGCTCCTCCGAAGTTGGGCAGAGTGGTTGCAAAAGAAGTGAGTAAGCTGAGGCCTATTCCTAAGGACAAGTTACAACAATTATTGCTGGCATTAGAAAAGGCTGAGCTGGACTTCCGCATGGAGCAGAATGAGGACTTGACAAAATTGGACGGAAAGATGTTGGCCCCACAAGTCTCGAAATACCTTTACCACCGTCAAGTGGTCAAAGGGGAGACGACGATGACCTCAACGATGAAATTACTAGCCTAGAACTGCGAAGGTCAATTGACTGTGCTGTTCAGCGAATGCTTCGGAATTCGCATTCTAAAAACTTGCCGGCAGTAAAACCCAAGGTGTGTTTCCACTCGCTCACGTATACTTTCCTACGCTGATAACTCAGTACATGTGTTCCAACCAACTCTGGTTCTGGAAGCGTTATGCCCGAGAGCTGGTTCAACTTTGGAATTCCGTTTGGACAATCGAATATTCAAGAGTGATACTGCAATTAAACCAAGTGGAAGTATGCATTGACACGACGTTATCCGATTTTGTTTTGAGAAGGAAACGCCCTGACGAAGGCTGTCGCGCACAGCACTTGTAAACAATCAAGTGACGTACGGGTCCAGCAACGGTCAAGAAACTGAATTTGGAGCTTCAAATTTTGCATATTAATTTAGCACCCCTTTAGGCCGACTTTCCAAATGTTTCGTTAATCTTCATCAATGTAGAATACACGAGTTTATTAGGAAACATAGCTCCATCACACATGTTTGGCAGTTCCATCCACACCTGCTGGAATGGGAAATATCTGCGGAGCCTGGCTCTGTTTTACTGGAACTATGATGCTCATTTTTGTGGAATAAATCTCAAGATGAAGTGGAACTGTTGAGTGAGGAAGGTGAAGATTATTTGCGGATGGCGCACATTGTTCCATTATGAACACTTCCTTCGGTGGTCGCTATGACAAGTAAGTCAAAAAATTGAGATTTTTAATGTCAAACTGATCATTGTGGTGAGCATGTCTTTTTTATGCGCACATTGCAGAATGGGGCAAATTTTGCATGATGTTTTATCAAGATCCTGTTGTTGCCAGTCGGGACTATTCAGAATCAGGGGCTCGTGTGTTCTTCATCGCTAAGGTTACGCGGCTCGTCGCATTCGACAACATGTCACAAATAAAGCGGAACTGCAAACCTAGTACTTTATACAGGAAGATGAAGAATATAAACGAAGTATTTAACGTCAGGTAAAGATCGTGTGTCGTCCGTTCCGAAGACCGTTTGAAATCAAATTAAAACTAAGTCAAATGAATACTGAATATTGCTCGAACAGAATAGTTTCCTTTTAGTTTATTCTTGATGACTCATTACTGAACTGATCAAATTCATCATAAAAAAATTGAACAGACGGCAGAAGATGCGTTAATTCACGTGAACATCTGTTCCATAAGATCAATAGCTACAACTACAAAATCACAAGACAATTTGTGAGAACTACAAGGATCGTTGCACAATAAAAATCTATATGCGTTTTATCAGACTCTACGACGGTACGGACTGTAGCCAAAATCAGTCACTCAACACCTAAACCTCCGCGGTAAATTCACCTGAAACAAAATGAAACTGGTAATTACAATGACATCGACTAACAAGGAAAAGTATTAGTGTACAAATAAGAAGATGGCTTGCCTGCGCCGACGTTTCATTGAGCTGACATCGTCTATATCATCCAAACGACTAGGCGCTTTAACTGGTCTCGTAGATCTTCGAGTTGGAAGTAGCATTACAGATTGAGCAGGCTGTCGTAGGTTCACCGGGTTTTTATTTACTTCCGTTACCATGGTACTGTCATTCATACATTCAGCATAACTCACAAGTTCTTCGTCATTAACACCACTTAAAGCACCCACAACAATTTCCTCCACGTTTTCCTCTTTGACTATGGTTCCATTAATGTAGGAATACGTGCTTTCACCAAATACTGACTGATGATGAGTCCTTTGCTCCTCAATCTGAAGGTGTTCCTGCTCTGCTCCTCCAACTATGACTGGTTCCGAAACGGCTACACTAAAGTCACTTTCATCAGACACATGACTCTGATGAAAATTCACAGGAGCACTACGAATCATGTCCATGGAGTTTGCGGATGCTGTAGAAATTTCACTAAAGTCAACATCTATAGTAGCATCAACTTCTTCCCCCTCTTCCAAGGGAAAATCTAGGAACAGTTCTGATTCATCTTCAGGGTCGCCTATAGAGTCTAGTGATGAGTTTCTATTTTCTATAAACAATGGCGATTGTCCGCTAGAAATATTATGATAATTGACTTTTCTAGGCTTCACGGCACGTGTGGTTAATACCACTGGATCCATTTCAATTCCATCACAAACTGTCACAACGGCACCTGGTGACGGAGCATTATATTCTTCATATTCTTCAAATATTACAGTTTGGGATACATCCTCTGGTTTTTTAATGCCATGTTTCGGAAGTTGCGAAAAATTAGTGAGGCTGGAGCATCGCGAATTACCTATCATATTTGTACTTGGCAACGTATTTTTTTGCGGGGAAGTTAATATTTTTGGACGACTATATCCAGTTGTGTTCATGGCATGTCTTCCCCTAAAATTGTAAATGAATCATTACACCCTCGACTCAAATATTGCTACTGAACTGACGTTGTTTTCCAAACAATTAGATCAATACTCAAGGACCATAAGGGCTTACCGAATGATATTAATTTTTGGCGGAGGATCGTACATCATTTCTTGGACGAGGTATTGATTCTTCAAAAGCTCCTTTTTCTTTGACCTTCTTCTCACGGGTTTAGCCAGTTCTGTTCCAGGCTCCCGAGGTTTCTTCGCATACATATGATCAAGTTTGTGAGATCTGAAATCAATCAAAAATAAGTTAGGCTATCGAAATGAGTAAAAGCAGATATTTCCATCTCGCTGAGATTTATCGCCGTGGATGCAAAATACAACTGAAAAGACACTCACGGAATCTCATCATCTTCTTCTGGTGTGAGTATCGCAAAATTATTGCCGTCAACCAGAGTTAGGACAGATCCATCACCTTCGACAACATAGTACTGCGGTGCAGGTTGTGCTTCTACTGGTGCCACGAGGAAATCTTGAAAAACTTGATTACTTTCTACGTCTGCTCCATCCAAAGAAACAAACTCGCTCCACGGATTGTGCCCGAAACTTCCATCATTAATGATCTGCACTATTTCCATAATAATTGCTACAAAAAAAGACAGATCATACGAACAGTAAATATCCATCCGAACCCCACAGATTTCAATACGAGCACAGGTTTCTATCGTATTATACGCTTCCTTGTATAAATTATTCATATAAATGCATCAACTGTTTCCATTGCATCATAATTTTAACTTACCGGTTTGATCAGCTATCAGGCAAAGATTTCGTGCCTCCACTCACTTCCGGTACACCTCGAATTTTAGGTGTAATGTCACACGACCCAAATATATTTTTTTACTTCCCCATATTTACTCCATTTTTAGAATTGAAGTGATTGGAATGAGATTAGATTATGTAGATGCTTTTACGGACCTTTTAAGAAAACCTTCCCGCCTCATTTTCAGCCACTTACAATTACAAATGGTTTCAAAAATATTGAGAGTGTTAACTACAATGAAAACTAGAAGTATACTGAAAAAACAATATTTTTATTATTGTCTTACCCCTAATTTCCTTGTGTATTTCTCAACTGTGGATCTCGATAAGCTGAGATTTTTAAATAGCTTCGCTACCCATGATCTCCTTTTTCTGCGACTGCGTCACTACATGCACCGCGCTCTTTCAAATTTCGTCAGTTCGACCTTCAAGACATGCCATGCCATGTGCTCAGTTCTCGTCCTCACTTTTCCTTCACATCGTACGTAAGCACATCTGACCTCCTTAAACGAGCAGTTAGCGTGGCTTGTGATTTCGGTAGTATATGTTTTTATAAAATTGAGGTTGAGCAAGAATCAAAGGAAATCAGTGTCTTGAAGGAGTCCTAGACAAGTCCCGTAGCTCGAAACAATGGTAAGTCAGTGTCACCATTACCGATGGCATTTCGTTTTTGTAGTTGCCCCGGCGTAAGCAGTAATTTTCTAATCTGTTAATCTGTATAACTTTTGTATGGCGTTTAGCTTCGACGGCAAGCTCGGCTCAGAAGAGAATACCTTTACCGGAAAGGTATTGAAGAACGGCAGAAGGCGATCCAGGACAAAAAAGATCGATTACGACATGCCTTGGAAGGTATGTTATTTTCCTTGTTGTTCATGATTCAATAAAATATAATTGTAGGCAGTAACCGGTTGCAGCTGTTCTTGATGTTGTATTTGGAAGAGTTCATAAGCTAATGGATAACTTGTGTGACAGAAAACAAAATGATCGACACCGATCTTAGGAGGAATGCACTGAGTCTGCAAAAATCATTGAGATGGGATGACAAGGCTCCGGAATTAGCAAGTGCCATCGGTGGCGAGGTAATGCAGTCAAGCATTGAAATAGTGACAAGAACTCACTACGGAACATTTAAATGAATCAGAATTATTTGAGGTACTTAATCGTAAATTTGTTATGTTCAGAGTGGAGGCACCGGTGTTTCCAGCCAGGATGATGAATATCGCTGGGCCGGAGTTGAAGATCCAAAAGTTGTGTTGACCACATCAAGAGATCCGTCATCAAGGCTGAAAATGTTTACTAAGGTAAGTGGACATTTTTTTTTCACAAGTCCATCTTTCCTGCTAACTTAACTTTGTTTTACTGCTACAGGAATTGCGATTAGTGGTACCCAACTGCCAAAGAATAAATCGAGGTGGCTATGAAATGGGTCAGCTGATTGCCGCATGCCGTGCAAACGGAGTAACAGATCTTCTGATTGTCAGTGAACACCGAGGAGAACCAGATGGTTTAATAGTTTCACATCTGCCGTATGGGCCTACAGCTTATTTTACTATTTCCGGAACAGTTATGAGGCATGATATTCCCGGTCTTGGAACTGCTCCTCAACAGTATCCACATCTTGTATTTCACAATTTTAAATCTCAGCTAGGCAGTAGGGTAAGTTTTGATGGGATCAATTCCAGTGAATCTGTTGACGCAACTGAAATAATGAAAAATATGAATAGAATGAAGTTACGTAAATACAAAATGCTTGTTTAATTAGGTTCAGAACATCCTGAAGTATTTGTTTCCTGTCCCAAAGGCGGATAGTAAACGAGTTGTAACCTTTGCCAATCATGACGACTACATAACTGTTCGACATCATACCTACAAAAAGACTGAGACTGGGAAAGACCTTGAAATCACAGAATTAGGACCTCGTTTCCAGCTGAAATGTAAGTGTGCTACAAATGATTGAAAATCCTCCCTAATAATTATGACTGTTTATAATAATAATAACGATTGCGATTCTTGCAGTGTATGAAATTAAGCTGGGAACAGTTGATAACGCTGCAGCAGCCGATGTGGAATGGGTATGGCGTCCGTACATGAATACAGCCCGGAAACAGCGATACCTGTCACCGGATGATGGCTGGGTTGAGGCTGTCAGTTCATGATAAGCTCATTTATTTTTAAATGATGAGTCGATGTGAACATTGAGAAGATATTCATTGTCCACATATCTTTATCGATTTCAAATACTGTTTTCATGTATTTCTGTTTTCACATTTGCAAACAGTTATTAAATATTTTTCTCATTTCTTTCTCGAGCTGCGTATACTGAATTTTTAAAACAAAACATGGTAGCGTATTTCATGATTTCTTAAGCTGAAGGTTCGTTCGTATGGCATAACTCCACATTATAAAAGTAAGCATCCGAGATTAAGAGAATGCTATGTAGAAAGGGATAAGTTACTGTGTTGAAAGTGCAGTTTTTTATCATCCTTGGTCAGCTTTTAGCCTACTGGCACGCATGCCATACTCTCATGTCAGTTGGCATCATTCCGACTGCACCATACGGTCGAGCCACAGACGAAACTGTCTTTAATCGGCCTAGTTCTTTCATTCATTTAAATTCTGCTATTACTGAACGCTTAAATAGCGATGACGTATTTATTGACTGTCTTTGTTGTGTGTGTTGTTAATAGGAAGAATAGCTTACAGTAAAACTTGTAAAAAACGTAAGGTCATATTTTGAGGCCTGGTCGTCCACATGGTCAGGACCATGGGCAGTAAACGTGGCCAATTGCAACACTTTATCATGGACAATTTTCAGCGCAGTTAAATAAATGTGATAGATGATGTGAATGTTCGTTCATGCAGTGATAAAGTGTTTTCCTGTGAGAACTGGAATGAATGAGTCGCTATAGGAATTGCTGGCTGGAGATGCTAGTCAGCAGTTTATATTAAAAACTTCCAGTGGCCTCCTTCAACAAGCACCGCTAGTGTAGTGGTATCATGCAAGATTCCCATTCTTGCGACCCGGGTTCGATTCCCGGGCGGTGCATTCACTTTTGCAGTTTCTTCGGCCATCAGTGGTGCCACGTAATTGTAGTCATCCAATTGCAAAAGAGTTTGCATATTTAGCCCGATTTATTAGTTGATTTATTTTCGAATTGAAGCAGTCAATAATGGAGAAGTTAACTCCAAACGCTTTTAAATTTGACGATTTTTGTACGACAGAATACAACGCCCAGATTTCACCAGATATCTAATTGAAAAACTTAAAATGCCGTAGAAGAAACTAATATCAGGACAGGACCTAGAAAGGTTGAGGGAAAAAAGTAATGTTTCTCAAAGTAAATATTAGGAGCAAGAATTTAGTAACTCGTTCAAGTTTTTCTCCAGAAACAAGTAAACAAGTTTAATAACTTAAATTTGAAAAGTAAACTCCTTAGTCGTTCTTGCCCTCTGCACAGGCAGAGACATTTTTCAGAGTTGCAGTTTTGTGTACAAAACTTTAAAGAGGTACTCTTTGAACCTACTGACAACATTTTCAATGCTAGCTAACTTGTCTTCAATTGTTGACAGAGTGAAGGAACCACTCAACTCCAGCTGGGCAGCTCCAAGTTTGTTCTTCTTGTCTCTGTCCTTTAATCGTTGCAATGAATGTTGAATTCTGTAGTGAGACGAGACGTTGGACTTGGGCTCAATAGAAGGTCCTTTTTTGAAGCATTTTTCACCGCTGCCCTTGCAGCATTTGTGCCCACTTTTACCAATACTTGTCGTGAGTATTTCTACTGGAGATTTCATTCTCAAGTGGTGGATATCTCCTTTCGGAATGCATTGCTCTTCGTGTGAGCACATTCCCGTCAGAGGACAATGTGAAAATCCGGAGGAGCAGGGAAACCTGCCGCAACATGCAGTACAACAATCTTCGTCATGATGCTTATGACAAAGTTCTCTGCTGCTTATAACTTGTGCACAGACGGATCGAATTTTTTCGGGTAATTTTGCTTCCAGCTTATCCATTCTTTGAGTTAAACTATCCAGACGTTCAGCTATTTCAACGTTGAAAGGGGTGCTTCCTGCCTTCTTGTCAATAATGCAAGTTGTGTCGTTATTGCCCACCTCACCTTGAGACTTCAGAGACACCCGTCGTCGCTCCTTCTGTCGTCGTTCACAGTTCGTTTCAGGGCTCTTCTTCTTCTTGCTATCTCTTTGCTCAACGTTATTCTGATCCAATGATGCCGATGGCGGCGACGATGATGACGGGGTTATGAAGCCTTAAATATGAGTAATAAATTTACTTGCTTTCTGGAATCCAGCATAAGAAACACAGTTGAGATGAACTTTCGTAATAAAAGCAATCTGGCAGAAGAGCAAGAGTAAACGCAATGTTATTTACCTCTTTCCTCGCCGTCATCATCTCCTAACTTATGCTTGAGGGCTTGCTCCGGCTCCTCAGTGATTTTCTGACTCTGATGATGACGATGTTCCCCCTCAACGTCATAAGCCTCTGCCAATGATTGCGTCGTGGCTGCTGCTAGATTCTGATTTAGTTTGGCAATAATTGCACGCTGACGCTCGATTATTTTGGTTTTTCCCCTCAGTAATTCTTCCATCTTGGCAATTCGAGATTCGATGAACGAGTCGTCGTCATTCTCTTTGGGTAAATCTTTACGACTGCGAGTGCTTTTGACTTTTTGGGAGTCATTTGGGGGAGGAACGTGGCTATTTCCATGGCTTGCGTTTTCTGTATTTGAGGCTGCCCTTTGGGGGCCGTGCTGAAATTTTGATGCAATTTCAAGCCATTTATCTTTGTCCACGGACATTCTTCTCACGCTCCTGGCGCTAAATGCACTCTTGTTGCCAATTTAGTTTAGAATTTTTTAAATCTAAACTGCTCTCCACTTTCTCGATGAGAATGAGAATGAGAAACGGCAGCACACATGAATGAATGGCGCAGAATAAGTCGAAGCGTTGGTGAAGTGAAACGAAACGGGAGGACGTGTAAATAAAAACGTTAACGTCACAAAACTATGTGGCAATCCTGTTTGACAAGCCGCATAATTACCTGCGCAACGTGGAAACTGCCCGCTTGGAATATGGCAAATATATATCACTAAAATTTCACATGAATATTTACCTCACAGTCACGAGGTTTCATGAAATAAAACTGAGCCTGCATCATTTCTTGCAAGTCCATAGGTATCAACTTTCTTTCCCTTGGGAAAAAGTGAGAAGAAATGACATGTTAAAGAAGTGCGAGGTGGCTGCTTGCTGTCTCTCACGTTGATAAAATAAGATTACTCTATGGACAGTAGCTATATGCTCTTTGTTGCATGTGGAAAAGTGACAATTTTTTTACTCCCAGTCTCATTACTTCTTTATGGCTTTACATTGCTATTCTGTCAGTGTTTCATGAGGCAACCGTAGTACTACAGAATATGATTCCAGTGAGGAGTAAAAAAAGTTGGGATGACAATCATTCTCGCTCTGGGCATAGAGATGATGGAGAGGAGGAGAAATGACAACTGTTGTGGAAGCTTCTTCCTGTGGCGGCGCTTGCTTTAAGCACTCACAGGCAAATAATAATGTTGGGGTAGAACTTGAGACAGTTTTCTACAACTACTTGTGATTTCTCCACAGAGTCATGTGCGGTCCAATGACTCGTACTAAACAAATGTGACGTCTCACTTCTATACCTACCACTTGCTCTTATGTATTACAGCCCCACACTTTATTACTATTGCATTGTCCTCGCATAGGGGAACATGTTTTGTAACGTGCCTGCACTACATATGGACGGATATGACCTTCTAGTGCATGTCACGGCAGCTTTTTCATGGTAAAACGAATGCTTTATTACGGCTGACGCTTGAGGATTCCATGTCTTTACATAATCTTCTGCCACATTCAAATGTACCCCACAGTAAAGTTGGCAAATTGCTCTTCTTTGCTTCGCTGACGCTGTCTATTGCACAGCTAATTTACGTAAATACTTTTCCCGAACTTGCAACAAGACGAAGAAGAGCAGATCATATGGAGCTCCACATACGTCATAAAGTCTCCAATCCAATGGTACCACTTGTTATTAGAGTCAATTTTAGCGTTGAAACATATACGCACTATATTTACGGCGTGGAAAATTGCTCAGAGGGCTATTCCTGCAACTTTTCACCAGAAATTCCTGCCCCTAAAAATGGATCCAGGTTGAACTCCTAAAAGATGAAAGAAGATTCTCAGAAGGGACTTGAACAGAAGTAAGTTGGAAGTCAGTCAAGAAAGATGTTCCTCCTTTATATTTTTTCCCGGCTTTCCAGTAGGGCCAAGGAAAGTGAGGAAAATATGTCCAATTTAAATTGAATCGGACCTGAAGGGAGCTCTTACTGCGGGGAAAATTTCAGGTCTACATACATGCAATTTTGTACATTATTTTTCCTTCGTATCTTCTTTTCTCAGTTGCGCTTGGAGGCAGGTCCGTAAATAAGCTGTGACAGGAGCATCTTGAATGGCTATATTTGGTTCACTTGCGTGAAAGAAATTCGAGGCATATCTTCATCCATATCCTGGCATAGTAAGGAGCTACCTCTCCGCTAAACAGTGCAGTGCTGATATTTCAGTTCCAATCGAACCTTATCGGCTCCCTTTGCTTCGAGTTTTGGAACCGACGAAACTAATTGAATTTCGTTATTCCTGTTCCTTAAAATCGCTCGATTTTCACCAGATCTCACCGAATCGCTGCACGTCCAATTATTGAGAAGTCTAAATGGGAACCAATGTGATTTGAAAATGCGCAAAACAGTCGGTAGAACCGAATATTTTCTCTCTAGATGGCCCAAAACTCGATTCGCATCAGTAGCAAAACTATCTAAAAAGCTCCATCCTCCCTTTTGTACCACTTTGACAGCCGGTCCCAGTCAGTCCGACCGGAGCAAGGATGAGTTTGTTCCCTTCTTTTATTTCAGGTTTACGCTTCCTGCGGAACTGCAGCCGGAATGACACAAAACTGGATCCAGCTTTCCCGACGACGACGACATGGCCCAAGAGGAGGGAATTTCTGGAATACGTGGAGAGAAATTGTGAATCTCTCCGGCTCGTACGTGTATCTCGTACAATAAAAGCTTTCGCATCCTACTCAAATCCGTGGAGATCGCTTCACAGTAGTGTAGCAAAATATAAAGTATCATAATCCTTGACAGTGAAACAGCACTCCAATGCTCCATTACTATGTACCTACGCACAGAGGAAGAGACAGAAAACAGCGGTGCCTTTGGCCAAGAATGTGCAGCTGGTTGGCAAGATGGGAGCGTATTTCTCATTTTTATTGTGGCTACAATAGTCTTAAGGGTAAATACAGGATGATTACGTCCTAAAATTATTGCGCTTTTATCACATCTCACCCCTTCCTCTCATCTTGTTCTGGTCAGCTCCATTATTATTGCCTTAATTTAGACTCATGCTTCCTGCTCCTTCCTCGATTATCCTTTCAAGCTCTTTTTTAGTGTGCAATAATGTTAGCCACAAACCATTTTCTTCTGCAATGTTGTTGTGAGGGACATTCAAGTAGCATGCAGTATGACACACGAAGAATAATTATTGTACAGTGTAAATGAGAGCTGAAGAAACCAACGTCACGAGAGGCAGTAAAACAAGTTAGTAGTACGCACATGCTCTGTACACCATACACGCTGTCAAATAGGCAAGTGTTTTCAGTAGCTGTATGAGCAATTTTAGGATCGGCAGCAGTACTGCTGGTGCTCATGTTGCTACTGCACTGAGGATGATGGTGAAGATGATGATAATATAATATGAGAAAGTGACAAAGGAAACCCTCCCGGGATACATCCTCGTAGCTCATATTCAGGGGGAATGCAAACAAACGTTAATGTCAGGAGAAAATTTAGATCACATCTGTATTTGAATTGGGAAAACTGACTCTTACCTACCTCCGTTGTTGCCAGAGACGAGAAAGTGTACAGTCTATTTTGGCTCAAATTCCCACCGAGAGAATATAACCACGAGGGCAGGAAAGATAGCTCGGAACGGTTCGAACAAAAGGAAGCACGAAGCAGTCGGTCATTAGATCCATCCAGAGGCCAGTTTTTCTGAGGAGAATTTCCGAAATGTAGTTGTCACAAGGAGGTGGTCTTCCTTTATAGCTATCAAGCCCAATCCGTCACGGCTACCGTCATCTTCTTCTCCAAGCTGCCCGACTTCTACTTATTAGCAAACAGTTAGAGCTCTGAATTCGATCGCTGCTGCTGGTCCTGCCTGAATTGGCAAGACGCGGACACTTTGTTCAAATTGGTTACCTTGTGTGTCATCGGTAGTATTGGAGAATAAGAAAAGGACTTGAAACAATTAGAAAGAGCGATGGATGCACACATGGCGTTCAATATTATCTTTTATAGGTGATGACCCATGTGTGCTCAATTGGTTAGCGGAACAAAGGAAGGAAGGGCTGAACAGTTCCATCTCTTATGTCTCCGGGTGTGTCATGTCAGGTAATGACAAAATTAGAACAGTATGCTCCGTCTGCAATTTTGGCCAAGATCACCAAAATTTCATATCTTTCCGAGAGACTATGAGCGAAAGGAGGGAAGACATACTACGTGGATTACCGCATGCGTCCATAATGTTAGTGTAACTCTCACAGACAGAGCTGAGGTCGGTCATTCCACCGCTGCCGCCGCTGCTGCTCAACTACTGGATGAAATTAATCCCATATATAAAACCTGTAGCGTACCTTGGATGGTGAAAGTATATTGCACTCATCTGTGGCTATCCACGACTTTTGCAGCCTGCATTCTTCCTGTCTCCACGGAAAATGTCACGACTGCTTCTCTGGATTCGTCTAAGTTAATTTGCAATAATCATTAATGAGCAGTGGCGAATACAACAATTACTACCGTTGAAAATTCATCCCTATAGCTTGGCATAAAACAGATTTGCAATTTGCTAATGAAAGTTTCCATTTATTTTAGAAAACTAGGACAGTCTGGTTTGCTCTTGAGGGCAATAATGGCGCTATAAGGTCATGAAGAAGTAGTAATTTCCAGGAAGAAAGTAAATCTTCATGTGGATGCATATAAGAGTAATGCAATTCATTTGGGGGAAACAACTGCTACGTGTACAATGCTCAAAGAACTTGCATGATAACGAGTGGAGTAGAATAGTGTTGTAGGGAAGAAGGTAACAAGGGAGGAGAAGAAAGAAGCTGAAATCTGAGAATGGAAAGTGGAAAGACGACACTTGGAATTTTGTACATTTCTTCTTTTTCCCCGACGGAAACACGACAGGCGTCAGGGGCATTATTTGTCTTTCTCTGTCCACAATCGCAAGAGTGACGTCCAAATCGTGTTTTCACATATTTTATCCTATCGTCCACCACAATAAACATCACAAAATGCATTAAGTTTTGCTACATGAAAGGACATTCGTAATGACTAAATTCATACTTTATTAATAACAGTTGAAACGTAAGTTTTTGCATTCGTTCCTCCCACCGTTTTCCCCTCATTGTTGCCTCACTGTAAATAACACTGACTCAAATTCAGGATTTTTGTTACTATTTTAACATTAGTATTTCCATCTAACCTGATCAGGGTAGTAATGAGTGAGTATAGTGCTGCTGTTAATGACAATATCCAGACCACTAGATTACTCCCTTTCTTTTCTTCTTGTTCTTCTACTTGCTGCTGACTCGTTAGAAGTTGTTGTTGAAATCCAAAGAGCTGACTCACTGCTCTTTCCTTTTTTCATTGCCGACAAGTATAGAAGAAGAAGGGTAAAGGAGGAAAGCATAGAGGCGGCATGAGCTTTAGCAAATCTCCCTTGCATTCCCATCTCCGGATGTCCCTCCTGCTCCTGCTCCTCTTCTGTCGTCGTTCCTGCGTTCTATCCCCTCTGTCTCTCTGTGCAAAGATGCGGCGGAGGCTAACTGTTCCGGTGATGCTGGAAGCTTTGGGAGTCAATCGCGAGACTTTTCCCAGGAAAGGTCCCTCGCTCTTCTCTCTTTCTTCTCACTCCTCCTCAAACCATTTCACTATCCTCTTTCGGGTTCCATTCGTTTACACACACAGATGCATCTACACATCTTTTCCTCTTCCATAAGGTCTCCAAAGTCATCCAAGAACACATAAAAAACGCACGGAAATACACCGCCAGATTTACATGTGGTAGAAGTTAGTCGTTATTCCTGAATCTGTGAACAAAACAACTGCGGATTTTTTGGTGTCTTTGTGTTCAAATGATACACACATTTTTGGGAAATTCTGGAAGAAAACGGAAGGGATAGAGAAGAAGAAGAAGACGACGAAGAAGAAGAAGAAGAATCCGGAGAAGAGAAGGGGAAGGAAGCTCCCTAACCCTACCCGGCCTCTCCTTTTAGTTTGCTCCACTTTCTTTCCGTGTTATACTTCTTGAACCCCACCCCTTTTGGTTTAAACCGAATTTCTTAACTCAAATCTAAGCAACAAAAAAGTGAACCGGACGTTGAGTTTGTGGATTTGCGAAGATTTTCCGAGTGTTTAGAGTGAACTTTCATCTTGAGTATTGAAAGATATTGTGTGAAATTTTGTGGAAAAAAGGGTGAAAGGGAATAAGGTAATGTGGTCGACGGGTAGTATACAACAGTAGTGGATGTTCAAAAGTGTTTGTGCGGCATAAGGAGGTTACAACGACGAAGCGGAAATAATAATTCTCTGAGGAAAAGCATTCCCTTATCTTTGGCCCTTGATGTACCTTTTTATGCCTCGTGTGAGGACAAGAAGTTGTGTGAAAAAATCATAAATATGACTACTACTTTCCCTTTTGCTGCCCACACCACCACGAACAACTTATCCGTTCCAGCCCCTTATGGTCATTAATCATCACCTCGGGGCATCTGATATTCGGCAGTAAATTCTCTCCAAGAGACGAAGAAGAAGTCGCAGACCAAGACCTGTGTGACCATATCGGCTGGAATATAAAAAAGTGTGTCCCTTTAAAAAGAATAATAATAATGGGAAAGTAACTCATCCGTGCTGCCGTCCTCTGCCGTACTTACTTACCCTTTGGTCAATAATTCTGATAAGGGGTTGTACAAGTATTACACTGCGCACGGCCAAAGTGTCTTAACTTTTGCAGCAGGATTTATTGAGCAATCTATACAGCTTGTTCATAATAATTTCAACAGCCAAGAAGACAGCAGCCCTGTTCATGTATAGCTGCTATAATAATTCTCTTGTATCTATTAGCCATGTCACTATATCTTTCTTCTTCCCCTCCTACCGACTACGACTACAACTGTGAAACTAATCATGATTTGACTCTATGGCAATAAAACTAGCAGGAGAGGAGCATAGAAGCTGGCTTGCTGGCTCATTCGCACAGTAATTATATCAGGCTGGGTAGGTAAACTATGTAATTTACCTGTTGAAACCTCATCATGATGAAGCAATTAAGACCAGACGCGGTTGCCGTCTACTCAAAACCAGTTGTAAATTGGTAGTATAATTATAGCAACACTCCCACTTGCTAACAATATACAAAAGTACAGGCATTTATAGACATCCGCAAGATCATCAAAGTGAGATGCTAATTGATTCTAGCTTTTTTTCCAAATGGATCGGGCTAATGTTATTTAAGGCTGTGCTGTTCATTTTTTGCAGCTCGTAGCAAAATATTAGGGCCAGTTCAGCTTAGAAGTTTGGATTTTTGAGGAGGAATAATAATAAGAAAAAAGAAACGAAATGAAGTTCTCAGTTGGTGACTCGACCAGGTGGAAAGATTGCGGGTTGGTGGTCTTCACATTGCTTCTGGCCAGTTTTGTGTCCAAGAATGGTGTGTTGGGAGAGCCACAGAGAAGTGGATCCGGACTACGCGTTTCTTATGGATCAATGCGAAACTCAAGTTTATCGGGAGGACGGACGGGTGGTGGGATTCAAATTGGAATTGCAAAAAATGCAAGTACTAGTGCTGGGGGTCGTGGTGGCGTATCTTTGAGTGGAAGTGATAGTTCTCGCTATGGTTCCTCCTCCATTTCGTCCTCATCATCGTCATCATCATCTTCGAGCGGCCTTCGAACGACGACACAGCCAGAAGTAATTGTGGTCGGACCTGCTTTTATAAGAGAAGATGAGAAGGAAAACCTCACAGTTGGACTTATCCTTCCACATTCTATGTTCTATCAAAGGGAATACGTCAGAGCTGTCACAACCTCCCTCTCCACTATCCGTAATAAGGTCAAATATAAATTCCTCGAGCGTTACTCCCTTCAAGTACAAATGGTCATGATCACTGTCAGTCCCAGTCCTAAAGGTAAGTTTTCCAACTTCTTGATCTCCTCCTTGTCTTTTTCCAAATAATATTTCTACCAGCAAAAATTCTACACTTTTCTTCTTCTTCTACCCTCCGTAGAAGTAGCAACATATTTTCCCTGCACGCACACACAGACACATTGACCGTCATCTTTCTCCTCCTCGATGCATTATGAATTCCATAACGCTCTTCTTACTTCTGCTTCTTCTTTTTCGTCCCTCCTCACCACCAGCATCAGCAGCGGTAGTTGCTATGCTTTTGATGATGAAACGAATAGGAAATACGATGTGGCAGCATGCAATCTACATATTCACCAGCCCCACTCAGATTTCCCTTGTGGTTCCTCAAATATATATTTCTCTGGCTCTCATTCCCCAACTTTTTATACTTGACACGTCTCCGGCCCAGCTTATAATAATAATAGTACAAGTAGTAGTGGCAGTAGATGCAGTGCTCCAAACATTTTCCACGATAATTTTATATTTTATTCCAAGCACTTCTCTAAATTAATTATACAAATTTTAATGGCACTAGCCCATGGACTATAAACCACAAACTGAGCCGCCTGCTGCTGTTAGTTTGAAAGGCATAATGGAATGATGATAAGCCTCTTCCAATAATGTTCCTCCATGTCATCCGTCATCATTGTTACAACCCTTCCAGTTTACAGTAACTGTGTAAGCAAGCTGAACGAGACTGAGAGTAGCTAGTGATAGTTCTGTTTCTGTGGGTAGTATGAGAGAATATTTTATGGCTCATCCTTTCTACCCGAACGAACAACTTTCTTGTCATATCCAGTTCATGTCACCCCGACGACGATGGTGGTGGTGGTGGTAGCGGCGCTTACTGTTTGCTCTTTCTGGATTATGGAACATCTAGTTGAATAAGGGGAACATTTCTCACGCATGCATGGGCACTTTAAGTGGCACATGAGCCAGGGAAGCAGCCGCAGATAGCTACGTATACTACGCAACTTGAATGTACCTCATACCCTGCTGTTTGGTAAAATGAGCAAAGACTGACTGACTGGATATGTGTGAAGGAGAAGAGTAGATGAAAATGTTATGGAGAAAATGGTACTAAACGTGAGAAGAGTGCCTTTGAGACTTGGACGAGGACAGTAGCACTAGCAAGAACTAGTAAGTAGTGTACTGACTGGGAGCAGGGATGTGTGAGCCAAGAGCAGTTTTACTTTCCCCTATTTATGCTTTCACCTAAAATTGACTCAAAGTGGAGAATTTGAGCAGAGATAGAAAATGACTGGGAGAAAGGGGAGCCGTTTAGAGACAGAGACACACTGTGTTGTTCAAACTCTATGGGACTCATATAAAATATATGTATACAGCCGGCTTTTATTAAACCGTGCTGACGACATTCTGCCAGCTACTTCTGTGTCTGTGCCATAGCGAAAGGCAGTACACACATACAAGACTCATCACATCCTTCCGGTAAATTGGTAGCATTGCAATATAGAAGCAATGGCAGTCCAATGCATACTTAGCCATTCGTCTCGCTCCCTCTCTGTCGTTCTGCTTTTCCTCTGTTTACTCACTACATGGCTCATTCATTTCATTCAAGGCAATAATGTACAGCGCGATAGACTCATGCAATAGTAATTGGCTCAAGTAACAACAGACACAGCAGCAACAACAAGAATGTGGACAGAGGAAGAAACGAGTATAATAACGATATCCAAATTCGCAGAATACATTCATTATTACAATACTGGGAAGCTGCACTAATAAATTATTAAAAATAATGCCAACTTTTGGGATGATAAGAGCCCCCACCGACCTACATTCTCTCTATGTAGACGTCCACATTACAGCTGCATATTGATGGCGGTAAAAGTAACGATATTTGTTACGTCTTACGTAAGCCGGAATCACACAGATTTGATAGACAGATGGGTAGGTAAAATTACGTAGGAAAAGCTGTAAAGGTTAATTTGATTGCTGGCAATAATAATTGTACAGTAGTGAAGAGGATTTGGGTTCTGGCAGGCAGGCAGGCGTATTGGGATATGAATAATTGTATGCATGTGGAGGAGAATGACTGAGCCTTTGGATCGTATCTGGGATAAGAGATGGGAAGAACACGAGGAGGAAGACGAAGAAGATGGAAGAGAGTGCAAAGGAGATGGAGGCTGATTGTTTTATTTCTGCTTTTCTATCTTCGTCATCTCCGCAGGCTTTGGAGAGACCTTATGTGTGCGTTTACTGTTCTTCTTCTTGTTCGTCTGAACGACGACGTCTGACTGTGACGACAAGCAGCTGGTTCACAGATACATCCAAACTTTTCCAAATTGCCCTCTCACATGCCGTACAAATATGTACAGCAAGACATAGTTTCTTGTGGCGTACAGAGCTTTACGACTACGACACTGGGACATGTATTACGCCATGCATTTTCCCGGCCAGTCAGCCAAGGCCGCCGTGGGGATGGAGATTTTTAATTACGCTTCATGCCGAGTTTCTAATATATTTCCTCCCCTTCTTTCCCCACTTTCCCTCAGCCTTGCTTTCCCTGTCGTCGTTTCTCTCGATTAGAGCTTAACATTCTCTGCCGCACATTTACTCTTTACCACTATGCGTTGGTCCAATGTATACATATCCAAACACACATCTTCTTAAATCATTATTAAAGGGACATTCACGTAAGCGAAAGGCAGGAATAAACAGGCTCCCTGGAGGCGTCTATACGTGCACAAAAAACATAGTGAAACTAACCCGCGGGAACTGAGCGAGTTACATGTGAGAATGTGTGTGTATCCATAGCCTGCTATGAAATGAAGCGACGATAATAATTGCGATTGTAAATACAAAACCCGAGGATGTGAGTAACTTTTAGGAGCGAAAAACAAGTCCTGGCGGGAGCTTATAAGAAATTTCCTGGAGACGACACTGTTTTGCGGGAAATTGCAGAAAATTAGGGCAGAGTAATAGGAATAACAGCTTCTGCATTCGAGTTACCAAACCGGGAGTTAATAAACATTTACAGGAGTAATCCTGTCCTTGTTGTCCTGTACTCCTTGTACTTCGTACAGGGGAATTTAATGGAATGGATCTCTACCTCTTCCTTCATGTATTTCCCTCATAGCCGAATTTAAGATATTCGGGAGGATGGAATGTTAGGTCGTTAGGAGGAACAACCAAAAGCGAGTCAAGACTTGAATAATTATTTTAGTCTGACGATCGGTGTTGCAACAACCATAAATTTGATATCCAACTCAACTACTTTTCTACCTTCACACTGTGCTTACTGAAGGAATCCGAGATAGGACAGGCTGCTGCTGCTTGCTCTTTGCAAACAAAGAGGCAATAAAGTAAAAGTACCCAGCAAGTTTTCTCAACCTTCCGCCGCCTCCGCCGAATCCACTACCTCTCTCTCTCTCTCTCTTCTCGTTCCTACAATTAACCATTCTCATCTCCATCTTTTAAAAGCAAAGATGGGAAATCAAGCTAAAATCCCGTAAAATGGGACCATCATTGTTTCTACCTGCCAAAGCGCTCGGAACAAGTCCTTTTTTCTCCTACCCAAATGAGCTTTTCACTCTGGAAGACGCCGGGAGGCAGGCAGACTGCTCTGATATTCATGGCGGAGTTAGAGGATAACTCGAGTTGCTTATCACACGGACCAAACTAATGAGCAGAGGACTGGATACAATGACAACAAGTGAACTCTGATTCGTGCATCCAAAACCTCATTTTATTCACATGAATTCATTTCCACGAAATTTTCCCTTCCACCTTTTTTCTGCGGGATTTGCGTAACTTGGAACAAAGGAAAATAGCTGTGAAGGCTTTATATTTAATTTGGAAAGCTTTCCAACGAGAATAATAACAAGCATCCAAACTCATCCACTTGAGTTGAGCAAATACGAGGACGACATGTTAATTTCTTGGGTTGTTGTGTAAAAATAGAAAAACTTTGCTGGGACATTAACACTACATTAGGAAGAAACCTTTTGTCCTTCTGGCTGTCATCTGCATTCATGGCTACTTTGTCAAGAGAATGATAACTCAAAGCGTATAATATTCTTCTTCAACCAACAAAATAGAATTCATAAATGGTTCAAGGCGAAGAAGGTTTCTCAGAACCTTCAGAATTACACAACAATTATGACTCGGAGTGAAGCTGAAGCAGATCCAGAACCAGTAGAATCCATAGAAAATATGTAAAGTAAAGTAGTAGTTGGGATCCTTGGAAGAAGATTAGCCTCAAATAATTGCATTCCTTTGTCAAATCAAATTGTGAATGCATAAACCAGTTGGAAAAGTGACAAATACTTGAGCCATTCCTCTCGAGATATTCCAACGGATTTCCATGACGAACGCTTTTCAAACGCAGCACTAGTGGCTTTATTCCGATTTTTTGGAATTGTTGTGCAATCCTGAATCCCGGGTGGCAATGGAGATGAGTCGCTAGAAAGTAAATATATAATTTACACCAACAGCCGCGCCCCGCCATACTCACTCATGGAACAATGGAGTATTTGTTTGAATTCTCTTACAATTCTTCTTGCTGCTAAGCTCCGTCCGTGTCTTCTGAAAACATCTCTGGCTGCATCCTTTTATTTTCTTTCATTTTAATTCCAAAGCTCTTCAAGTCAACGGGATCAAGTTGACAGAAAGAAAACAAGGACGGAATTCATTATCATTTTTAAATCTCATTAACGAGGATCGATAAACGGCAAGGGCTGGGGATAACAAAGGCGGGCAAAGCAAGCAGAGTTTTATTACATTAGCTCACTCAATCTCATATTCATTGGCTTTGATCAATTTTTTCTCCTTTTTCTTTGCGATACACGCATAATATTCTGCAATTTAATCATCAGTCAATTTTATACATTTTCAGTGTGCGAGTTTGCATGAGATTTATTGGTTATTCCCCTTTGTTCTGGATCATGGTTATAACCAGTATTCATTCATAAGTAGTGTGGACCAGTTTCTCCTCTCTCATGATAAACGAGTCTACCTGTGTATGAGTGAGGAGAGTACCGAGTCAGTCTGAATTGTAACTTGAACCCGATAACATTGTCTTAAGTATAATATCCACGAATATCCCTCACGCTTGATCCATTGCACATGCGACGAAATAATAATTGAGGAAAATTTTCTATTCCTCCCTTGGTTTCTTCGGATTTCCATGACCTATGACATACATCAAGTTGAACAAATCTAAAATTATGGCTTAACCCCACCCATCCACCCACTTTTCCTTTCTTTAATTTTTTCCCTCTCTATCTCTCGTTCTGGAAACTAAAGGCGGTTAAAAATTCATGGAAAAGCACTTCAATGAAAGGAAGAAAGGGTATGCGTTGCCGTGGAAGGAAGGAAGGGAAAAAATGTTTGGAGTTTTTTTTGCAACTGCTGCTGTGAATGTTAGAAGTGCTGCGAGAGAAAGATTCAAACATGAGGATTCCATCATGATGACAGGATGGAGAAAAGAGTTAAAATCAATACTGAAAGTGTGGGAATGACGATAAGAAGCTCTTTTAGGAAAGTTTTGTGGGTAAGGTGAAACCAAGTAATCCGACTCTGTAGAGCTACATAAAATCCTGCTGCAGAATAAAAAGGAAAACGTGTATGAATGCCTTGTGATATATGAGAGGATTTTATTCAGTCAGTAGCAGCGTCAGGAATAGCTATGAAAAAAGCAATGGAGAGGATTCTTCTTCGTCTCCTTCTCATCCTATACGCTCTTCAATGTTACATTTCATCTAATAATGGAACGAAGGACCGATAGAATTATTATTATTATTCTTGTTGATCATGTGTCTAAAAATGCTAAAAATACATGTGTCATTCCCTGACTTGGGAAGAAGCCTAAGTGACAAAAAATGGTGGGTGGAAAATGGAAGGAAGAGACGACCATCTTCCAATAATAGCATTCACCTTTTATCACTGTTTCCTTCCAAGCTCCGCGTGTCTATCTATCTGTCTGGCTGTCATCTCCTGTCCACCTAACTTGTCGCTTCATTTCCCTCACATTAAAATTTCCTTCTGAATGGAATGAGGATGAAAAATATTTGTCTCTTTGGAACAAAAGTGACAGGAATGCTCTAAATGATATTCTCAATGACGTATCATTCAACTTGAAATTAGATTTGATTCATACGCTAGCAGTTTATAGAGACAACGTAGAATGATTGCTATCCTTTGAATTCTCCATACTTGGCAAATAACAAACGATGAGTGGGCATGCATTACAGGATAAGGTTACGTGAATTTTTACAGCAGTAGAAGATGACAGGTGTTCGTAGCAGGTTACCTTCAAGAACAGTTTGTTTCTACGTTGCTAAGCATGAGGAAATTATATGGTTTACAAGCATTAATTTTTGCTTCCTTACCTGTTGTGAGATACACAACTTTTCGGGATGATGATCATCATCGTCTTTTTCTCTCATTCCATTCATTTTGACCATCTTTCATTTTTCACATTTTTTTCTGTTGACATTTCGATTATCCATTTCATTCAGCTGAAAGATTGGAAGATGTGCGTGAATTAGAGCGGAAGGAATTGAGATGAACTCTCTCTCTCTCTTCGTCTTCTTCTTCTTCCTCTTCTTCGTCCTGTTCCTTCTCTATGTGATGATCTAACAGAGTGAGTGAGTTGATAAGCTTCAGTCATCATAAACATGATCCCGTTTTCCAACTCTTCCTTTGCAGGGAAAAACGAGATACGGGAAAAGTAATGTAAAAGTGATTCGCGTTACTCCATGTGTAGCCTTCTTCTGATCACTTACTTGTTGTTTTTCTTATTACATATTGCAACTACTTGTTCATGTTATCAGGAGTCGACGTCATTACAGCACAAACTTTTTTGTGTACAAGAATTTGATTAATATTCCCGGAAATTGTTATACATTAGATGTCCTATTTGTATCCCATAATACACGGGATGGTTGTTGCATAGACTGAAATCCGCGGGAGAAAGTATAAAAGGGAAAGATGATTGAGTTACTGAGCCATTTTGGGTGGAAAATGCGCAAATAATGTTGTTGTTTAATAAGATGGGCATGAAGGTGAAAGTAGTGGATGCTTTCACCATCATGAAGTAGTGATGATCGTCGTCTTCAGCCGACCTAGACATTGCGGCAAGTTGGGGCAGCTAATGAGTATGTCGAGATGAGGAATAAGACGAAGGTAATTTTCTGCTGCGAGCTTCTTTCTGAGCTAATTATGAGGAGCTGTAAAGAAGAGGGATTTGGAAGTACATTCAAGTTGTTCCAGTCTTATTATGTAAGCACCTCAGGATAATATACACACAATCTACAGCTTATTTTCGCTCTCTCCTTTTCATTTGGAACTCCAAAGTTAAAGCCATTAATGGAGAAAATCCTCATGTCAATTTGGATCATGAGAAAAGAAACTTTTCCTAACCTTCCTCGGCGCCGCCGCCTTCAAAATCACCTTCTCAGTTAGTAACTCTTCGTCTTCTTCTTTGCCGTCAGCTGGCAAATGTTCCAGAATGGGAGCAGTATAGAGAGGTGAAGATGCGAGGACGATAAGGATACATAGGGACAGCACGGAAGGAAAGAGAAAGTGGGACAGGAGACATCCTAAATTTTCTTTTCCTTTGCCACCACCAGCTCCCCAAAAAACGTCACAGAGTCCAGAGGTCATGCGAAGAGCCCATTAGTGGGATTTTTGTTCTGCCACAGTGAGCACCACAAAGGATCAATCTGGAACATGATGATGGCGGAAACGCAGCTGAGGGGCTCATGTATTCCCATTACAACAATTTTGGGAAAGAGAATTTTAAAAATATATCAAACAGTCCTAGCCATCATCCACCCTTCTCTACCTGAAAAAAACTACTAAGAATCCAAGGATGCGGGCACTAAATTTCAGATGATGATCCAATCCTTTGAGGCTTCTTGTGCCACTGTCTCTCCAATATCAAAGGAATGGGGCCCGTGGGCATGAACATGTTCGTATTAAATAAGGAATCCACCATTCCTGCTTCAGTCCATTCAACTGTGTTTTTTTATTTTCGTTTTATCAAATAATACGATCATGATCCTCTACCAATATACCGTTCCCTAGCCCTTTCACAAGGTAGTAGAAGCAGTAGAAGTAGTAATGTCCTCGTTGGCAAATAAAAACTGCAACTTACTCTCTGTGATCTTTGATCCAAATGATGATTCCTGTTTGCTTCTTTCATCTGGCCCTCCTCATCTCCTGTCTTTTTATCCATCCTTTTTCTTTATGGAAAATCGCTCTTTTGTGCAGTCAAGCAGCTAGCTCCTTTTGTATGCTCCACATTGAATCTTTCCAGCGTTTTAGTGCATGAACTTCCAATACCCTTCTGCACGTAGTTATTTCTTGTTCGAAATCAATGACAGTGATGCAATTTGAAAGTAATTAGTAATTTTGTTTCGATCCTCATGAGCATTTTAGTCAAAGTGTGGGCAAGCGTCGCTATGAAATATTAAAGAAACTGTTGGTACTGATCTGACTGAATCGTAGTAATAAAGCACAGTAAATACACAAGGGTTGCTCAAGTAACTAATGCAAGATAACTGCATTCTTTCTACTAATAATTATCGTCCAGGCTTATTGACCAACTAGCGTGTTTGCCAATGAAACGATTCGCACCACAGCCGCAGCGCTTAGAGCTATGCAGTGCGCGTGCATCATGTTGAGGATCCCTTTAGGACGTACACGGCAATGTAAACTTGACACTTTTACAAACATTTCACAAATCATAATATCACAATTATTATAATCAACGTAATAATAGCAACTCTTCTTCATATTTCTTGACGAACAAAGAATTATCATAATAATTTTCAACCATTAACATGAACTTGACAAACATCTCTTATCTTGACCAGAAACTCAGGTCATTCACTTGACTCCAGTACATGATTATAGGTGGACTTGTGGAATATTCTAGAAAATTCTAACAAAAGTTTCATGCTGTGATGACAGGCGTCAAGAAAGTCAGAATTCACAGAGTTCATTCCACTCTGTATTTCCGTGTTTTGTCGAGTGAATTATGCTAACTATGACTACAATGGCAATCACTATTTTTCACCCCCTCCTCTCCTCCGTTCGGTTTTGATCGGTAAAATGGGCCAACATTGCTGTTACTTGAGGAGAAGATTAAGGAGAGTTCAGGTGGCCGCTTGGAAGTAAATAATAATTCTATTTGTTCAGCAGGAATGGAGTGTGAGTGAGGATGGCATGAGGTTTTTGAGAGGAGAAGCTATATATGTGTGATTTATAAGTGGGATAGGATGTGTGAAGTAAATAAAAAGTTTTTGTCATTGGTCAGTAGTAATGGCCTGATCTCTTTGTTGGTTTGTTTGGTCCAGAGAGAAATATTGGACGATAATATGAACGGCCAAGGCGGCTCTCTTATATCTCACTTGAACAGATTGCGCATAAAGGGACTCGGATGGGCTTGTTGTGGCATGGTCAGTCAGGAATTCCTCTCTGTTGGCTCCTTAGCTGTTGCTTTCTTTTCCCTGACGGGAAAAATTCTATGATGATCATAAGTAAGAAATGATGTGAAATTCAATGTGTAGGAAAGTATTCAGCAGTGGAGCAACACTAGGGGAAGAGACGAGAGAAGAAAAGGCTGGCTCAAAATGGCGACTGGGGAATCTTATTCGCTCCCCTTTTCACAGTCATTTCATACAAAGTGTATGGCCCTTTTAGCTCATACTACTACCGGCTTCATCCTGAGCCCCTTTCTCTTTCTTACACACAGTCTTCAGTCAGTCTCCTCTGTGTACAAGGATTTTTAGAGGAGTAATAAATAAAATGTACAGAGCGAAATGAGTGTCTTTAACAGTATTTCCGGGCTCCATTTCCTTCCCATTTCTCTCTTCTTCATGGTCATTTGGGTTGGAAAAACGGCACATTCTTGGTTGGCCAGAGAGATGTGCGAAGAAGAAGAAGAAGACTACTTTCATCCCGATTATTCCTCTTCTCCTATTTTCTTCCCAGCTAGTTCTGTCTAAATGGTCCAAAATGTGAGCCGCCTACTTTCCCCCTCTTCTAGGATAAGCTATAACATCCACTACTTTCTTCTTCTTCTTCTCCCCAAACAGCATCACCACCACGTGAATGTCATAAGTTTGTACGACGACAACGATGGTTGGTCTAAAATGTGTCTTACGTGGCTGTAAAAGCTCTCATTTAATTTCTGTTTACTCGCTATAAAAGGCTTGCTAATGCCCGTCCTAACATTGCTATTGCTCGAAAAAATTCATCCAGCACTAAGCCCCATTTCAGTCTTCCCAAACATGGCCGCAATGTTCTTCCTCTCTCACACTCTTCCTATGAATATTTTCACGCACCTCATACGCTATTGTTTGCCTGCGTTCCCAATGGTGAGGAGCTTCCTGGAAAATTGAGTGTCGTTCTGAAAATATTTGTGATTGTGCCGTTATTATTGTGAGAAGAGGCATGGAGATGAGGGTCGTCAGTTGAATTGCATTATGATTGCCCCATCGTCGTGAGAAGTATGAGCATGGGCGGCGATTTCAACGAAGGGAGATTTCAATACGAAGAATAATGAGAATGAGAGGGAGAGAACGAATCCTGAGGCACTGCGTAGAAGTTCAAAGCAGCAACAGCGATGGTGAGGACAACAGTTGCGGAAAGCAATATTTTAGTGAATGCAAGGTAGTAGCATAAAACCACCAAAGAGGAAAGACAGTTTGCTAGGATTACGAGCTTGTAACCGATCAAAAGGACTGGAAAGAGAGAGAGAGAACGAAATGAAATGCTTTTCAATAGCCCCTCTGGACTGTTTGCACGGCTATATGACACGAAGGAAGGATCAAAGCTAAAGATGGCACAGAGTGAGAGAGAAGAGGGGGACATGTGCCTAGAATTTGCATCCGCATCCCGTACATTCACAGTAACATACACTCACAACTCCCAACATCCTTTCCATCCAAGAATAAATCAGCAATATTTTAGTCATGCTCCTCTTATCACCAGTTTTTTATTGTCACGCTGAAAGCGCAATAATTGGGGTTGGGGTCATGAACCCTATCGACTGCTGCTGCCTTCGAAAACTTGAGAATTCCTTGGAAATTCGTATTACCATTTTACCTTAAAAAGTACTCAGCGTTAGAAGGCAAAAGGGGGAAAATACTAGGACAATTTCCAATTTAAATTAGATTATTTTTTTGATCCAAATCAGATGATGATAAGGCAATCGAATAATCGGCAGCGAGTCCCTACCATGAACTTTGGAAAGCAAAATCAAAGATAGATGAGCATGAGAGTGAGTGAGTGAGTGTCGTTGTGAAATTCTTGGAATAATATTTTTCAAGAATTAATTAAAGCCGAGCACTTTCGCATAACTACATACAGAAGGGGGTTCCTTTTTAAATCCTTGCTATGAATCTGATAAAATAATGATGACATTGATAATTGGCCTTGTCGCAATAGTAGTAGTCAATACTCTTGAGAGCTAACTTTCACGGGGAATCGTGTGGAAGAAGATAAAGGAGAGGAGGAGTTTGTAGTCCCTTGCTCAGATTAATTCTGACTTATATCCTGTTGTCATGCAAAGGCACTTGTCAGTTTCATGTTACCAAGTCGCTAGAATTCCGTATCCAACTATGTTTTTAGCTTCCCTTCTGACAGCCTTAGTAAATAAATCCTTCAAGATCCTTTGCTCACCTGTGGATCAAGCTGCTGCTATTGTTCTTCCTGTTCTCCTTGCTGTTGTTACCGTAGCGATTTTCATTCAAGTGTGCGAAGCTGTAGGTGCTTGCTTATGTATGTACACAAAAGTACACAATCTTTCATCCACTGGGGTTCAAGTGGTTTCTTAGGTACATGTATTGGATTGCAGGCATTCATCGGAACGATGTTGGAGGATCCCAACTCACTTATCTCAAACAGGCAACTCGATCTGCGGCTGAATTATTCATTTGAGAAATAAATTTATACATGAGTCCCTTAGATAATTATTTCGCTGGCTGATCAAAGAGCTTTTACATTGTGAAAGCTGGTGTCATTTAGCATTCATCATTTGCTTCAGATGTTTAGAAATAACTCACTCGAGTTTACTCAAGATGAGCTTAGCTTAATCATACCTAATTTGCAGTAATGTGTCCTCTAATGAGGAGAAAAGTTGTAGCAGTGGAAAGCTTGGGGAAAGTTGGGCGGTGGAAGATGAGTAAAAGTGTAAGCTGGTGGATTCCATGAAGTTTGACTGATCTGGCGCGGTCAAGACGCGTTTCAACAATTAGTGAAAAAGTAGCCCAAGCTTTCCTTCCCTCAACTGTTGTGTACTCCATCACTTTTGGGCCAACGAAGCGGCTAATTTGAAGGAGAAGCAATAGTATGTGAAAAAGATAGTTGTGTACAGTTTGCGTATAACCTCACGGCGCTCGTCGTCAGTTTTACACTCAACTGAACTCTCATTTCGGCCTGGTCTGTCGTCATCGTTGCGAGCACGTGGAAATAATACTGGAGAGAGAGAGAGAGAAAGAGAAAGGAAACTAATTATACTCTCCTGTGGTCTATTCCGCTCGCCTTCACCTTCTGTTTTTGTACCCTTAAAGTCCAATTATATACTGATCCAATTCTTGTGAAAAAATAATGAGATGGCAACGACGGCAAAGGATCCATTCCTCCTCCGGTAGTTATACTTTCCTGTTGGAAACAAGTTCAAAAATAATACGGAAACTTGTATGTACGTCAAAAATAAATTGGATCCACGTCTTCTTATGCTTTTGACTGAAAATGGCGGCGATGACGACGACGACGACGACGGCTGAACAAACATATCATAATTCAGAAAGGGAAATTTTCATGACTTGGAATCAACAGCTCTATATGCACCACTCTTCTTCTTTCTTCCCTGACGACAGCCCTTTGGGAAATGTTGTTGTTGTTGTGAAAATTGGGGAAAAATATGTAAGAAATGTAGACGAAAGTGAAGGATGTAGGA